>CAEGAE010078541.1:0-44756 GCA_903067095.1 Girardinus metallicus
TTAGAGAAGCTCAAATGTGAAAAATTGGACTGATGTTGATATGCGATAGTAACACTGCTGTTATGTTAGATTTACCAATGTTTTATTTTGTTTTTTTTGTCTGATTACCCGATTAATCGTAAGAATAATAGATAGATTACTCGATTACTAAAATATTTGTTTACAACAGCTCTAGTTTTAATATTCTGCATTCAATCTGACTGCTCAAAATCATCTGTAGATGATATAGGTTGGTAGAGACATATATCCCAGGAGATATGGTTTTGTAAAGTGGTGACCCAGGAGGGCTATACTGACTACTTTTTACCACAATTCCTTCTTCTTCATCAAAAAACAAAAAAAAACAACTATTTGTCATTTTCCTTCCATTTCACAACATTGTGCTACTTTGTATTTGTCCATTTTGAAATCCTGATAAAATATATTGAAGTTTGTAGTTTTAATGTGAAAAATGTTGACAAGGTCAAGGGTATGAATACTTTTCTATCTCTACATTGCACATATGCTGCCACCATATTATGGAACTACAGTCCCTTCATGGCAGCTGTGCTGAAACTTGTACTTGGAAGCAGATTGAGTCAGATAACCTCTGTTGCTAGGCAGTAACTATGCAGCAGTCTCCTCGTTTTCTGCCTTTTCCTCACAACTAATTTTTAGCATCTCTTTTCCCCTCATTGTTTCTTTTTCAAATTTCTGAAGCACTTGCATCATTTTTTACAAGTTGCTCATCCTTTTACAAGTTTGTTTGGTTCTTTTTGTTCTCCTTCTTGCTGTGCTTGCCTCTTTTCTCTATCCTTCCTTCCCTCCAGGCCTGCTCTTTCTCTCCCTAGGAACCTCCACCCACCACTGCGTAGTTCAACGAGTGCACAAATGTGCAGCTGTGACAGAAGGATACCTTCTGAGTATTGCTGGCCTAAACTGACCATCACATAGATTGTCAGCCATTTGAGATGGGTCAAAAGAGAAAATTTATATAGCTTTTTTCTCTGCTTTCCTTTATTTTCTTTCAGGTTAGAGTTTAATATGCATTAAAACAACTGAAGACTTTTACTTCTGTTAATTTATTCCCATAATAATAAAAGTTAAAATAATAATAATAATAATCAATATTGTAATGTAAGAATTAATCTTTTATGGCTTTCTAAATAGGTTAGGTATCTTTCTTCCCCCAGTTTGGAAGCCCATTAAGGTTTTGCATCTGAAATGAAGGGCTTGCAGAAAAACATTTTTGATGGTGCCCGCTAATTGGCTGATGCTTATAAACACAGCAAGTTAATGAAGCTCTGCAGTAAAAATCTGCCATAGTCTGCTAATCCGGTGACACATTTCAAGATCACTTAACACTTGGGGAGGAGTGAAACACTGCTGTTCTTAATGTAGCATGTGACTGAGGATTGCTGTTGATGGTGTTGTAGCTCCTTTGGTTATATGCCCACGGTCTACAGCACGTCTGATTTGCACAGTCAGTAAACTTCTAGGGTTACACAGGGCGGCTCCTCGTGAATTCACACTCATCGTGTCATGTAAGTTGTGCTACAGTCTCAGAGAAGGGAAGCTTCTCTCGCTTGTTTTTTTTGTGTGTTTTTTTTAATAACGGCACGCTTGGTTGTCCTGTGATTGCAAAACAGGCACTTCTTTTCCATGCGTCTGTCTTTTTGTCTGCTAACATTGAAACTGAAACCATGAGTAAGTATGGGTCATGTGAGGGCTGCTTTGGCTGTGCGTAACCCTGAAGCATTCCAATCTGTACTTATCACTATGTCTGGAGGTGGTAGAAAGTTGTTTCCAGTGGAAACCATGGAACCAACCACACTCTGTATGTCAGTTTCTTGTGGGATTGTTTTGCAAAACGTCTATAAATGTTCTTGGCATATGATCTCTGTTTATATTGTACCTTTGTCATAAGTGGCAGTGGTTGTGAGGCAGGCCTGAGATTGTTGTTCGTTAGCCACACACTCAATGCACCTGTTGTGGCAGCCACACCCTTGTTTAATTCTGTCTTTACCAGCACAGACATCTGTGAAGCACATGTTACAATAAAATCTGCAGCAAGCATTACTCAATGCTGATGTGTGTGTATGTATACATATATGTAAAAAAAAACCTATGTATATATATTATTTATTTATTTATTTTTTATTTTTTCATTTTTGCTCCTAAGCTGAAGAAGCTTAAATGAACAATGGGTATTTTTATTGGTTTAATAAATTAGGGGAGAAAATTGTTTTAACACAATATTCTATTTTAGTTTCACATAAAATATCAGTAACTACTTTAACTCCTTGTACAACTGTACTTTTATTGACTGTAGTGTTACTACTTTTTCTTCTACAGTGGTGTCTGGTGTGTGAATTGAAATGGAGAGTCCATATTGCAAAGTTCTCTCTGTTGGTGGGGTCCATCTTTGGATACCTTGTATTTGGGATACTGGCAGACTGGTAATATTTTTTACATTCTTTCTAAAATATCAGTCTCTGCAATTGAAGCCATGTTTAAAATAATATTTGTCTTTCTCTTTTAGGTTTGGACGACATCCAGTGCTGATCATATCGGTGCTGTTTATGCTGGTGTTTGGTCTGACTGTGGCCTTTTCTGTCAATGTCACCATGTTCAGCACCTTGCGTTTCTTTGAGGGCTTCTGCCTTGCAGGGATTACTCTTTCTCTCTATGTCCTGAGTAAGTAATTCAATAGATCTTAGCTTAATATACAAGTGGATTCTTTGTTGGGGTAGTAGGTTGCTGTTGGTTATTTTTGGTGGATGCCATAGATGATTTTAAGGTTGATACAATTTGCCATATAAACCTACAAGAGTAAATATCTCAATGCTATTGAGATAAAATGTTTTTTAAATAGCGTCTCACGTCAATGGTAATTTTCTAAATTGCCACAACTTTCAAAACCTTTGATTACCCCTCCTAGTTATTGTATGGATTAGATGGGGATACTGACATTAGCAGGCGATGTTAGAGCAACTGCTGTTAGTTTCACTAAAGGTTAAGAATTAAAAGGAGTCCCACATTTCAATATTCTTACTGTTTTTTATGAATTTTAAAATTGTGTTGGTTATTATCTTTGTTCAAACAAAGATGGGCATGTACTGAACGTTATGACTATATTGTAGTGCTATGCCGATATTGTCTTCATGTGTTATCTTCATGCATTGATGATCAGTGGGTGAATGACAGATAATTCAGATTATTTTTCTCACTGGAATAGCATGTTGTGTGGTATATTAAGAAGCCCCAGTCAATTACAAAGTCAAAAAGGCTTTTGACTCTGTACTTGACTTCAAACTATGACTGATTCTCATCTCTTAACAGAATTTCCTGTCACACCAGCTCACACTGGTAAAGTTGATAGTACACAACCAATTAAATCCGAAATATATGAAAGATCAAACACAACAAATATGAAATGGAATTACATTAAAAATAAACTAGCTTGACTAATTTATACAAGTGACTGTCTCCTGTTAGTTTCTTTAATAGTTAGGTGAGCGCTGAACATCAAACACTTTCCTTCTCCAGCACTAAGAGGCAGCTGTTGAGCAGACACTGACTTCTCCAGTCTCATCTTCTAGCTTTCAAACCTTATTCGCCTTGATGTATATTTCCATTCATGTCTTCAGACTTTTCTTCAGTACTTAAGTCATGTTCAAACTTATATCCAAAGATATCCAATGCATCTCTCTTTAGAGCCCATAGAGTGATGCATTTCACTGCCTTGCATATTGCACTGGAACACGACCAGTAGCAGCAGACTATAAGGCGGAACAGACAGGATTCCTTGTTAATTGATATTTGATTGGATGTTTCAGGATGGACAGCACTAATGAGTCCTTATAAAGAACCAGCAGATTATATCAAAGTAAAAATATATATATTTGGGTTCTAAAGAAACGGATACATTTTCTGAAAAAAAGCCTAAATACTGAAAAGAAAAAAGAACAGAATGATGCTTACAGATTGCCCTGTAATTACCAGTTTTTCAAATTTGTTTGGCCTGTGACTTTGCTGCATTTGTATAAATCAAACGCTATATGTTGCAGACATGCAATGATATTTTTTTCCATCATATTCCTGCTTCATAATCTTACACTGTTATCACTCTTGTCAACTATTCAGGCATAATCAAAATCAATTCTGCAGTAATTCTGGAAACTGGCTGCAGCACTTAGCTCAGCGACAAATAATTTTGCTCTTGTGACCTCCTAACACTTAATAGTCAGAATTTCTCTGTTATGTGTTCTCATTACTGTTGATGTTGAGAGCTGTTGCCAATAGGTTTATACTTGAATCAAATTTATTTTCATTTGAGTGTACCAGTATGTCTCATACTATTATATTTCTTCTTACTGCTAATCAGTAATCTAATTATGAAACAGTAGGCATGTCTTGTGGATGAAGTGGTGACCAGAGTGTAATGCATGAGCCATCTGTAATGTTGATCCAGATTAACTTACTCTTTTTATGACCTTCTCTGCTGACAAAAACGGTTTAGATGATTTGTTCTGTGGCACAGAAGGGACGGGGAAGGGACTTGTTGATAGCAACCTTATAACTACTGTTGCATTTGATGAACGTTCTGGTCCTGCCGATGGATCCTTAAAAGCCTCTTTGGCCACAATAAATGTCCATTGCAGAGAGAGGTTGGGAAAAGTGCAGAGCGAGGAGGGGCTGGGGTGTTCAGTAAGGATGGTATGATGAAGCATGGGGCCCCAAGAGTCCCTGTCATTCTAATTTACTCCTCACTGTATACCTTGAAAGGCTTTCATGCTCACCCAAAATAGACCAACTGTTAAGCCTGCTCTCAGGACAAAGGAGCGGCCAGATGGAGGGAGAAAAGATGGAGTGTAATGTTTCAGTAAAGTGATGCTGACATCTGCATCTATTGTTTTCACATTAGACTACTTTGTGGTTGAATAAATCATCAAATAAGTCGTTATCAACCGAGAAGGTGACAGAGTTACATGACTGTGCTGAGAAATCAGCTATCAATACTTTTCAACAAATATATCCATTCTTTTTTACTAAAAAGATACAGTGTGTTTTAGTTATTCAGCATAGTTACAGGTTTATAGACTGTGCTCAGCATTATATTTATTAGTTTATCTAAGAACATTTTCCTTGTCTGTTTGTTCAGCACCTCACTGTACATTCATTCAGCAGTTCCACTTGTTATTTTGTCGGTGTAAAGTGCAGGCTGCTCCAAAGTAATGAAAAATGTCTAAATGGTTTAGCAAAATGTTACTGTTCAGTTGGTTGAAAGGTAGTAGTTATTTAATCGAAAGACGAGGGAAAAAAATAAACTCAACTGGTGACCAAGATTGCTATGAGTTTGTTTTTTTTCCCCTTTTAAGCTGTCAACCTCTGTTTATAAAGATAGCTTTTTGAAAAAATCATAAGTAAGAATCCACATTCCACAGGGATTTTAACAATGCTAGCCAAGCAAACCGTTCTAGTTGCTAAGACAAGAGGCTAAAGACAGTTTAAAATTAGAATTAAAAAATAATCTTGTCTTTGGTTTAAGACATCTTTGGTCTTGGTCTCACAAACGCTCGCAAATACTGTGATGTAGTCTCTTCTGGTAAGGTAAATAATTAATGACTATGACAGGGTGGCTATAACTCCATATTCTACATATAATTTATATGGATTTTTATATTATAGATAAGAAAAGCTAAAATTGGCCAAAATAAGTGTTGCCAGGTGAGAGCTTTACAAAAGCTTGATTTTGGAAATCAGTAACAGCATTAAGATCAGTGCATCTTTGCATTTGTAGCAGGACTATATTCTATATTATATTTATTTAGTTTGAAGTGTCACTGACATGATAAAACCATATGACTTAAAAAGATGAACTACTGTGCTTTCACAAAACATTTTAATGATAAATATTTTTTTTAGACATTATATACTAATAAATACTAATAAAACAAATTTAAAACTCCTTTAGCAATATAACATAATACAATCCTGGCTGCTACGCTATATTATATCTCAATTTTTGTATCCAAATCCTCACGAATTAAGCAGAGTTTTTCTGTTTATTAAGAGTTTGATGCTGGCATACCGTCACCCTTATTTTCAACCACGCATGACTTCTGCCTTTGTCACATGATATTTTCCCTGTAGGCTTTGTGTATTGACAAAACTACAACTGCACTTAACCAAGAAAACAGGAACACTGTGGTCTAATAAGACCTTACTAGAAACAATCACTCTTACATTTGCCTGGAAATAGGCCTCAGAAGTTTAGAAAGTCTGTTGTCTTGGATGTTGAAAACAGTTTTTTTGCGGTGCTTTGTTTGCCTCCTTTTATAAAGGAAAGCTAGAGCGAAATCACTACTTCATCTGTGTTTGCACAGTAGAATATTACTCTAATCCCTTTCTTTCTTTCCGCTCCATGTTCGATGAAGTCCTAAATCATCAGCCCTGAAGACTGGGCACCACCACAGTCCACATTAAGCTGATGAAAAAAATGAATTTTTACATACAATTTTATCCAAATTTTAAAGCTATATTTAATCAGTAGTTCATTTAGGATGGCAGCATGAAAGTTTTTTTCTTCTTTGATGGTTTTATTGAGAAACTTACAACAGTTTGAGGTTATAGGTGAGCGACTAATTAATCTTCAAGGCGATTTGGATGACCGGTCACAAAGCTCACAACTAAGCTCAAATAACTGATGTTGTTTGACGTCTCCATCGATCCTGAGTAGTTTCTGCACATAAACTACACACTTTTCTTTGTTAAATGGATAGATATTTAATTAACTATTATTTGGGATTTGGACTTATTACTATGGAGATACACTTTTGTCTCTGTGTGGACTGGAGAAAATCCACAATGGATCGATAGCTTAATAATACTGTTGTAAAAAAACTATTTTGGCTTTTGGTTTGTATGCCCATGATGAGTTTATATGACACTAACAGAGGTGTAGAAACATTTTTTCTGATATCACCAATAGTGTCTTGTGACTGAAGTGCATGCATTGTCTGTAGATGGCATTTTTTGTGGCTTCAGACTGTTTTGTATATCCCTACATTCATAGCAATGTGCAACGTGCATTGCATTGTCCAACACCAGTGTAAAGTCCGCAAACTTGTTTATTAGACATAGAGAGAATATTGCAAAATGTTATCTAGTCTTCTAAAATTGACAAAGAAGTACTACTTATGAGCCCACATGTTGTATTTATAGTTACATTAGGAATGCATTTCCTCTATAGACTCCTCCTGTGATTGTCAGTGAATACAGGCAAGTTTTCTGCATCATCATCTGCAGTTTAAAATAAACACTGGAGTGAATGCAGCGTGCCTCAAGCAAGGGTATACAAGTTAAAGGGTGTTCTTTGTGTCCGATTTTTCTGAAGACGTCTGGCGCATGAAGGTATACCCGAGGCTTAACTTTACTTAGCCTTCTTCTATGCAGTGAAGTGCAGTAGAAAAATCGTCTCTGTATGAACATATAGGTGAATATTACTTGAAATCTAAAGTGCTCTCTAGTTAGTAAAACTATATGAAAACATACATTTTCCAATTTTGGACATAAGTCCATTTTTATCTGTTTGTAGCCCTCAGGATGAACATGCTACTACTTGCAAATGGAAAAGAGTGATTTTAGTTGTGTACTCTCATATAAAATAACCAGATGAGGGGTGAGGGAGGGAACATAAATAAAAAATTCATTTTAAACTATGTTTGACATAAACAATAATAAGGCTTTTGCAAACCAACAGAAACAATTCCATAATTAAAAATAAGCTGTATGGCAAGAGTTGACCACTGCATGTTTGAATGAAGTCGGTCAGTCCCCAGAACAGCATACTGTATATGATACTGACATGCAGTGTGTTTATAGCTGAGTTGGAATAGTTTAGTAGATAGTCTTGGAAAGTCATTTGACACTAGACTTCTATTTATACAACAGGGTGCCATCAGTTTGAATTACTCTTTTTTTTTTTTTATCATCACAAACCTGAGTGCCTGTAAGTCAGTATTATGGTGCAGCCCAGATTCATTTTATACAGAGCGCACCCCCCACCTATAAACTCACAAGGCACACTGTAGTGGACTGAGTCATGATATCCAGTGATTGTGTTCTCTTGCAGGCTTTAAGATCCTTTTTTCTTTTAGTTCAAAAATAGGCTTTTATTATCTTAATTTTTTATGTATTCCATGTCCCTTTTTAAATTGCAAATGCTGTTTGAAAGGAGGAGAATTTGTCTTTGGTTTAATTCGGGCCAGTCAGCCTCCAGAGAGTGACAGCAAGCAGATGTGGTAATGTAAAGAATACATTTATTAATTATAATGTGGGGATTGGATAAAAAGCCAAAAATATGTGTAATTTAGGGAGATTTTCAATGTTCTTCCCAATATGAGACTGCAAGATTAAATCTTAGCTTGGCTAAAAATGTGGACTGTAAGTAGAGATGAGGATCTCTGAGAATGTATGATTGGAATTTAAGAATGCAAGAGCCAAAGAAATAGGGATGGAAAGGCCAATATTGTTGAGCTCTGTAATCCTTTATAAGAATAAAGTGGTTAAACGTAGTAAACTTTGCTATATGGCTAATCAGAGGAAGGGTTGCATACGAGAGAGTGAGCTAACGTGGCTGAGGATCCACTTTGCAAATATTGGAGGTGCACAAAGGACTTCCAGTTAGCTTTAATAACATTGATAAAACAAAGAAGTTACTAGTTAATCATCATGTGTCTCACATTTACTCTTAGTCGGCCTATTTCAGCAATAGTTCTCAGATGTATGATGTTCATGTCCAATGACGTATTCTGATACCAGGTGTTTACAGATGAGCTAGAGACTCATCTGTTGTTTGATAAAATTGCCTAAGGCAGTAGGTGTGAACACAGCATGAAGTGTAAGTTAACAAGAAAAATAAATATTTGATGGTTTATGTTTGCCTTAACTCGGTTTTCTGACACATTGAAAGTACATATTATGTACAGCTTTCTTTCTCTATTGCACGTTTTCAGGTTATATTTAAAACACTGAAGGAGTGGGACATCAATGTGTCTGTAACGTCATCAGTATTAACATCTATAAAACATATTGTGAAAAAGTTACTCATTTTTCGTCACTCATTTTGAAAAGTGAGTGACAAAAAATATTTGGTAGGTGCCTTACACTAATACAGTAAAATATTTTATTTATTCGCCAATTAAATAAATCTATATATTTTTCAATTAAATAAAATAATAACTACTGCAGTGTATGCAGAACATCATTAGAACAAAGTACAGCAATGCCACTTGGATGTAATAAATAACTCGACGGTTTTGTAGAAATGTAGTGAATTAGAAGGTACAGATACTTACTGTAAAATGTAGTGGAGCAAAAGTCAAAGGTATCCGTTATTAAATCTACTTAAGTAAAGTACAGATACACGAAAATTGTACTTATGTACAGTAACAAAGTACTTGTACTTCGTTACTTTCCACCACTGTTGTGCATGCATAAATAAATAGATAGATGTGATATTAGAATAAAACAAAAACTTTATAAATCTCGGCTATATAATATAAGGTAACATAACATGAAGCGTTCTGAAACTCAGTTGAGGAGAAAGATAAAATAAAAGAATAATAGGTAACACCAGCATTTCTGACACGCCTTAAGGATTCATGTTAAGCAGATATTGTCTGCTGTCACTCCTTTTGTACATGTACTTTATGAGCATAACAATTATTTACACAGGTGCAAAGTGTTTTTTTTTTTTTTTTTTTTTTTTTTTTTTTTTTTTTTTTTTTTGAGTAGTTGGGGGAAAGTATATAAGGTTATATGTATGTGCTCAGGTCCACTTTATGCAGACACAAGCACTCACACCCATCCATTGAATGCCCATGTTTTTGCATCAGGTCGTAGCTGTCCTCTCTGCACACAAAAACACAGTAGGTACTAAATTGATCAAAGTATTTTACAGAAGTATATCCTTACACAGAGCTCTGATACTGATCTGACAAGGCACTACTCAGATCTTTAAGAACAGCGAAAAGAAACCCTTTCACTTTCTTTAGTGTTATTTTACACTTTCTAAATTAGGAAAACATCTTTGGTTTCTGTCATGGGGTGTAGGCTGTGTGCTCACTGGTCACCTGCTTCTCCCTACCACTGGCACTGTTGTATCTGCTCACATTCAGAGATTCCTCAGTGTGCTCACATGTTGCTCAGTGTGAACAAATCTTCTTTACTAACTTACATTATTTTAAGTCTGTTTGTTAGACTCTGCAGGAAAAGCCCCATTTGTTAGAACCTTCCAAAACAGTAAAGTTTCTATTGTGAAATAATATTGAAGTAGGTCTATAAACATAATACAGCATTTGTTCGATCAAAGAACTTCTTTGCAGAAATATCAAGCTCACCTCATTTGAAGACAGGATAATTTCCACATTCTTTTATATAAAAATGTACATATGGTTCAACTTTACCCTAAATATATGGAGCATGCCTTATTGCATCAGAGGATGGAAAAGGCTGTTTTAGAAGCAGATCTGCCATTGTCTGCTTTGAGAATCGGAGGGACACGCAAACTATGGTTCACAAACAATTTAGCATATTTAACCACTTAAGCAACAAGTTGAAAACATAAACACTGACTTTTAGAAGCCCATAAATTTACACACATCTAACCTCTTAGTTGTAGGATTATTTTGAGCCCAGAGCTATAATTATAAAAAAAAAAAATCACTTGAATAAGAGGCTGCTGTTTTCAGACAATTTCTCTTCTTATTTATTTATTTATTTTTGTACCAGTTTAGAGGCAGCTATGCTAATTTATGTATATATCCTCCTGCAGTGCTGTCTGGCCTGCTCAACCAGGCCAGTTTGGTTTCACATTTGTCTTTATGGGCTATAATAAGGTGCTTTCTCTCAGGAGTGCTGTCCACTTACCTCAGGCAAAATCTATCTGCACACAGGTAAGGCTCAAGGGGCATTGTAGAACAATAGAACCTCCATCTGCTTAGCTACTGAAAGTCATGGTCCTCTTCAGTAGTCTGAAATACTGCTCAGACTGCTTGTGTGCATGCTGCTGATAGTTGTGTATTTTCTCCAGCCTTAATTCAGTTTGTGATGATGTGACTTCAGGTGAACACGTTGTGGTTAAAAATACTTCAAAGGATTGAGGTAGTGATGCATTATCCAAAGAGTCATGGCACTGTTTGCTACATACATAGCAAACTATATGCAAATCTTACTTCTCACTAAAACAATTTCCATCGATGAAGCACAATTCCTCTTCCTCACTGCTCCAGCTGTCTGCTGACATATGGGTTAAGGTGCAGTGTTAGTCTTCTTTCTTCTTTTTACACTTGGCAGGGTAAAGTTCTTTTTCTTGCAATGCTTGCATTTTATGTTGCTCAACAAGTGTCTTCTGCTAAAACATTTGCATGTTTTAGTTCGGTCACTTTTACTTTTAACATTCTAAAAGATTTGTTTTAAATTGGAAACTTCTTATAAATTAAGAGTTCCTGTGTAAGTAAAATACATAATGACTTATGCACAACATATCAACGTATCCTTATAAATGTTTTATTGACTACCTGTTATTGTTTAAATTATTCTAGCCACGTTTCCCTTTTGTCTTATTAGTGTTAAAAATAAATAAATAAGAATCTATCGCGTTTCAATTCTTCAGTTGAAAGAATGTGACACATGTTGTACGCCCAGTCTTCATGTCAACAGTTTATCAGTTATTCAATTCCAAGTTGGGAACTTCCAGATAATTAATGGAGCTGTGCTGATATGGCTCTGTGAGGGAGAATGGGATTTCCACTTTTAGAATGGATATAAATTTGCGTCATAAAAAGACAATTGGAATAAAAGTGTTCTTGCAATGTTTTTAAACAAGCTTAGAGCACATAATTGTAGATTTGACTATAAGGCTAATTCTTTGGTGTAGATTGACTGACTGTATTTAAGAATGTATAAAGTGGAATATTATGCACAGATGATTTATTATACCAACCATGAAAGAACATTAGTTATTTCTGGAATCTTAAAACATACCTGGTGTTTTCTTCTTACTTCTGGTAATTATCATTACAAGCTGGGTCAACAAATAGATTCTGAATAATAAAGGTAAAGATTTTCGTCCATGGAAATGGTTGCTTCAGATTTAGATTCTTCAGGTGAATTAATCTTGATTTCTCATCTGTTGGCAACAGATGAGAAACTAACTAATCAATTGCAGAACCAACCCTGTTTCAGTTTTGGGTGCAAATATAAATGAGAACAACTCGTTATTTGTTGTTTTCATCTATATTTGCTTCATAATGGGGAAAAAAAAAACGCATTTGAAAAAAAGAAAAAAGCTATACGTGCCTTGATCAATACAACAAATAATGGAGCTTCACAAGGATATATCTGTAAAATGTGTGATTATGGAAATGGACAAATGAGATATGATGCTCTGGTAAAAGAGATCTTTGATTTCAATGAGTGTTATCTTGGTTAAATAAAAGTTGAAGAAATAACAATTTCTAACTTACAGGAAATTGCACATACAATCAGACATAAAGAAACACCGCTATGTATATAGTAAAAGAAAAAGTAGAACCACACGCAGTATATCCTGTGTGTTTTATTTGCTGAACCAACCCTGAAACAAATGTGATCAACCTTGACTTACTTAATTGACCTGGTAAAGTACTTTGACCTTGTCAGGACAAGGACTTCTATGCTCCACCAATGCACTGGCTTTGTGCCAGGACCTCTCAGGTGATTATGCTCCACTGGGAATGGAAGGTTCATATTAAAATCAATGTCTCCTGTACTTTCAGACATTCATGACTAACAGTGGTCTAAACTGTGCTATGTCGTTACCCTGGGAGTATTTTAATCCATTTTCTGTTTCTGAAATGCATTTCAGGGGATTCTATTTGCCATCACTTGAAAGTCTCATCAGGCAAAGGCCAAAGTTTGGTGGGTCCTAATCAGAAAAAATACTGTTTAGTAATGGTGCCATTTTAAGGAGACTTTAATACACACATGAACTTAGTCTGAAGACCTTATAATTTTAACAATATGTTGAGTTCAGATTAAATGCACTGCAGACAGTTTTAAGTTTCTAAAGTTATTTCAGTATGGTTGCTGCCCCCAAAGTATTTCTATTACCACAGTGTTTGCAAATGAGAGCATGAAGCTCAGTTGATACAACAGTTTAGAAATGTTGTAAAGATCGATTGTATTCAATGCAAACGCGAGTGTCATGTGGTCTCAATAACACTGTCCTGCTTTATTTGTTAATGTTTATCAATTTCTGCATGGATTACATTGATATTTTGTTTTGCTCTGTGGTGACTAATCGGTTGCATATGATGTTTGGCCTTTGCCACTAGATAGCTTTTTTTTTTTTTTTTTTTTACATAAGCAAACATTACACCAATACACATAGAAGATGCATTTTCTTTCATGACTGAATTAATCAGGGAAGTAAATGCTCACTCAAAGATTATATGAACGCGGCAGTTTACCCATCTGCAATTAAATTTATAGGTAAAATAGCCAGAATCTAACTATAAAGTTAGTTATTGTTACAATTCATAAATTCTAAATGTATCTTAGTCTTTCACTTGGCAATTTCTTCTTCAGAATTGGTAAGCACATTACAAAAATCAGTGGCTTGATAAGGTAGACAAACCATGGTGTGGATCTATATGAACTTCATGTGACCAGTAAAAGGTTAGTGTGACTGTTCTTTCTACATGTATTGGTAAAGTCACCTCTTTCACGTATAACGTAATGAACCTTCTCGACCATGTTTGATATACTAGATGGTTTCATCTCAGAGTATCACCTTATATTCATATATTGCACACATCAGCAGACCAACCTAAGCTTCTTTGGGGATTATTATTGTTACTAATTGGCTATTGGCCTGATCGTTGATGATGTCATTTTTACATCCACAGTTTTCAACATACCTAAGTATATGTATTTGGGTTAAATATCTAGCTTGTTTTGTGTCTCCAAGCACCCTTAGTTTGCAACTTTGGACCATTATTATCTATAGCTTCAGATAAGTTATCGGTAGATTTGTGTTATTGGGTAAGCACGAGCAGTGGAGCATTAGGGAATGCTGAGTTAGTCATTTGCTAGAAGATTAGGGTCACAAGGAGTAAGGAGCTCTAAGCTCCATTTAAAAGCTCTGGCCATAATTCACTAATTCATTCCCACTCAGTCTTATCTGTAGGTGACACACTACATGAGAAAAATCGCAAGGAAATTGTTCATAGCAAGTTATTGATCTAGGATACCAAGAGAATTTTACCCAGTTTGGAACAAGTTGAACTTCTCAGAAATCAGGGGGGCTATTCAGTGATACATGAATAACAGATTCAGGGTCCCTTAAGCAGTGACTGAGATGTGCCTCACAGCAGCACACAAACTGGGAGATTTGAGGTTACTTGGTTCATACCCAGCAGGTCTTGCACCCATCGCCCTGCCCTCCGCTCACTGGCTTTGTCATTCCAGCTGTGATCGTGTCAGTGAACAGAGAGCATTATTCATCTCCTCAGAGGGGGGCAAATCCTAATTGAAATTCCGGTCTTTCCTACTGGAATGAAGTTGGTCTCGACAACACCAACTGTATTATTCTGGCCCTGTCACCTTGAAAGGCCCATCTTAGGAGTGTTTCTTGGCAGCACAGGAACACGATTAGACACAATAGCCATGTATCTGTGAAAAATAGGAGAAATGAAGCAGGACATGATTTAGTGGGAATTGCAGCATTACAGTGCTCATTTTCAATAGTTTAGTGTGAACTTGTCTTCTGTACTGCAGTAAATAAAGGGCTAGACTGTCTAGGGTTCCTGGCTGTCAGTGTGGTCTGCATGCTAATGACTGGGTGAATGAATCAGTGGCATTCTGATAGTGAAGAAGTGAGTACAAGGGACCCTTTTCTTTTTACTGCACCCTCACAAAAGTTTTTTTGTTGTTTTTTTATCTGCAACTTCAGAATAGGAACTACAAATGTTCATTTTGTTTATGATATTAAGAATGTTTTTGTTGGTTATGTAATACTTTGTAATATAAAAAATTTGGAGCTGAAACTAAACGTCTATTTTTTTTCTCCATTCAGCCATAAATCAGTGCATGATGAGTATTTTTACAAATATTTTGCTGGAACTTACTTTCTAAATGTGCTGACATGGACTGCTGTTGATGTTATCAAATATGAAACTTATGTTGTTTCAAAAAAATGCAGACCCATCGTTGTGTATTAGTGTCAAGCATCTTGTTCTAGCTTGTCAGCCACTCCTTGTCAGGTGTGTTCTGTCTTGTTGCTTGATTAATCAAGACTGGTCTCTTTGTGTTTGCATCTTGAATATTAAGGTCCTGGTGATTCTTGTGTAGTGAAATGCATTGACAGTGTTGCAGAGTTTAAGCCTAACCATGTTTGCATGTGGGGACAAAAACAGGAATCCACTGATTAAACTAACCTGGGCTTTTCTGACTTAATCATTGCAACAAGATTGATGTATTCTGTGTTGTTGTTTTTTTTTTTTTTTATTTATGTACAGATGTATCGTCCTTTTTCTTTTTTTTAGCATAAATGAGGTGCTCTGTCTTTTACAGTATTTACATATAATAACTTTCATGGCACTCTGACTCACCTTGGAGTCAGAGTGTGTATGCTATATTGTCAAGTGGTTGGGAAACAAAAGGTATAGATCAAAAGGCAGATGTTCAACAGTGTGGCAAGGGTAGAAGTGTAACCCTTGCCATATCTGACATGTCAGATATGGCAAGGATATTGGATACTAGTATGATTTACTGACATAACAATGTTTGTTTTTGTTGGTTAAGTGATACATAACTAATACTAATTAGTTATGTATCTAATAGAATGATGTGAACTGACATGCATACACAGAAAATGTAATCAGCCCGCCAATATCAAAATAAAAGTTTCTTTACCCAACCTCTCTTTTCTGTCCCTCAGGGATTGAGCTGTGCCTGCCAGCCTGGAGGTTTTCCATGACCATGGTGGCCAGCTTTGTGGTTTTGGGTGGTCAGCTCCTGATGCCTGGAGTGGCATACCTCTGTCATGACTGGCAGGTACTCCAAGCTGTCATCATCTGTCCCCTGCTGCTTATGCTGTCCTACATTTGGTAAGAAAAAAAAGTAAAAAAACCCAAAAAAACTTAGCAATTTGCTCCAGGACAGTTCAAAGTTCTGTTTTGTATTGTTTGTTTTAAAAGACAAAGTTTTACTTACCATATGGTGAGACCAGCAAAATGGAAGAACTCATCCAAGAATAAAAGGACAGAATGGCCGAAAAATTATGTACTGATCTGATGAGGCACTCATCAGGATTGGATCATTACATTGAGATTTTGCACTGTGTGTACATATTTAAAATCTGCTGGAAATAAGATGTCTGCTGAATTTATTTAGGGAAGTTTATTTTTGCTGTGACTCTCTTTCACTTTTATGAAGATTTGAGGAGCATAGTCAATATGTGAAAGAATAAGAGCTATAACATCATATTGAGGATCTCATTAATGTCTTCGAAACCTTTTTGTTTAGAAGGTTCAACAAAATATATAGCTGATCACTGATCAGTAATTACAACACAAGAAATGTCCATCATTTTAGTGCAGAACTTGCAGGAATTTCCAGTAGAGAAGTGAAACTGTAGACATGCATGACAATAGCCACAGTTTTGCAGCTACATTCTGTAAGTAAATGTTTTCAAATCTCCTGTGTGCAGTAAAAAGGTACACTTGTGTAATGTAATCATGGGGGAAACAAACGTTTCTGTAAAATACTTTTTTTTTTTTTTTTTTTTTTTTAACAAAAGGAACACCCTTGCATTTGTTCCCACCTATCGGTCAGACATGACTAAGATGTTGTCAGTCAGCATTTTGAAGTAGGTTTGCCCTGCTTAAATCTCAGATGTTTAGTTTGACTGACTGAGAAGTAAGAAAAGGAACATCCTAAAATGGCCAAGTCACATGCAAGGGCTGGGGTTCATTGAAAGTGAGTAGTGTTGCACACTTTCCTCAAACTAATGCCAGAAACTGACAGATAGCTACAGGAAATGTCTCTCTGAACATATTTCAGCTGAAGGTGGAAAAAGTAGCATTTGAGGGTATGATGTTTTCCTGAGATAGAAGATAAATTTCTCTTAAGATTTGTTGTATACAGTTCAGAAGAAAATATAAGTTTTTGGCTGTGTAAGTACAATTAAAATGCTTAATTTTACAGACGTTAAAAACATTTGATTAGACCTTGGTAGTTGACCAAAAATGCAACAAAAATGTAATATTTTATGGGGGCTCCTAAGATTTTTAATTACTGTAACATTCACTTTTGTCTAAGTGCAGTCATGTTGTTTTTGAAATTTAAATACCTGAAACAGTTTGGGAGAGTAACATTAAAATTGAGAAATGTTCAAAAGCGGCCCAGTAAAGTAAATGCAGAAACAGCAAGCAGTAAACTTTTAAACGTAGGGGAATCAGTTGAACAGGATTGTAAAGACGCGTTTTTTTCATCGCAAGTCGCCAGCTCTACAAATTGACTGATGCAGCTGACTGCATTTGTGCAAACAGTTGATCAAACAGGACCAAAACGATTAAAGCTGAAGTGTAGATAACTCTTCCATAGAAATTCAGCAACAACCATTCCAAATATTTGTTCCTCTACTGTATTGAGGGGATTGTTGTTCTACACTGCAAAAATTTGCAAACCAAATCTTTTGTGAAATAGGCAGGAAAGATTTGACACAAGCAACAATAATTTATTGCAGCATTCACCACTTCATTAGCGTGTTCTAAACTTCTAAAAGCGATTGTTTTAGACTTAAAGCGTTGTGCTTAATTTACTGGCTGTTTTTGTGTCGAGATGCAATCATTCCACTGAAGAAGCTGAATGCATTTGTGAAACCTATAGCAATACAAATATATGGTAATGGTGCATATCAAATGACAGCAGCTGAAGCTATAACAAAGGCTGTGAGAGAGTATCACCTAAAGTTAGATAATACTGTCTCGCTGGAAGAAACCTGGCTGTGGTTAAATGGCAACGAGTATAGCAGAGTGACATTTCAACCAGTCTTTCAACGCAAGGACCTTTTAATATCATTGACCTTTTTCTGCTCTGTAATAACAAAAACATTCCCCACCTTTTTTACAGGATTTTTCCTGAGTCGCTGCGCTGGTTGCTGGCAACCCAGCAGTACTGCCGCTCCAAATGGATCATGGGACACATAGAAAAGAAAAATAAAGTAAACCTGGAACGTGATGCAGATAACATCCTCGCAGGTAATAAACCAATCACATTTTCTAATTTATAGATATCAGACTCAATTTATAATGTCATAGAGGTGCATCTCAATAAATCAAACATATGATTGAAAAGTTATTTGTTTTGTAATTCATTGTACTAGCACAATAATGCATTTGGCGTAGAGATTGGCCTGTGGTTTTTGTTTTAAACTGCTATGGAAGTCAAGGTTGCTTTAATAATGACCTTTGGTTTATCTACAGTGTTTGTTCTGGTATCTATTATCTTCCCTCCAGTAATTCCTCATATTTTGTCTCTGGGGTTAAGATCAGAGGGACCATTCAGACTCTTAAAATGGCTTCACTTTACCATCAGTTCCAGGGTTCTGTTATCCATGGTGCTCGTGCACTCTTTTCTTCTACATGTTTTCCCTCCACATAAGATTTTATTGGTATTCTTGGATACAGTGCGATGCAAACAACCAGCATTTTTAGCAATGACATTTTGAGGCTTACCGTCTCCCTCTGGAGAGTGTAAATGATGGTTTGCTGAAAAAATGTCCAGTCAGCAGTCTTATCTGTGACTATGTAGGCTGTAAAGTACAATTTGTGTCATAAAAATCTCACCTACTGGTATTAATTTTCTGAACTGGAGTTTGGGTTTTCATTCAATTGTATTGACAAAAATTAACAAAAAAAAAAAAAGTAGATTACTTTGTTTTTATTGAATTGGTGTTCAATAAAAACAATAAAAACAAAGTGAGCCCACATGTTCACTTTGTGGGCTCTCTTTAAACTACATAAGTGAAATCAAATAACTTTTCATTACTATTCTAATATACTGAGATGCACATGTATATTAAAAAGTTAGATTCAACTAAACATTTGGTGAAAGCATTTTATTTTTTGTCTTATGCCAAGTCTGTTCACTCAGTCTGAAAGACATTCATTTCTCCAGCTGTGCTTTCCTAAATTAGACAAATTGACAAGGTTATGTGGATTTCCTATCTTGTTACCATAGTAACATTCCACTAAAGAGGTGGCAGTGGGAGCTGAACATTACATTATGACACACTCAAGCGTTTATTAATTTTATTACAGCCTGTACAACTGAGGATGAGCTGAAGCAAATGGTCAGATGGCAGATGGGGGCAGGTCAGGCACTTTGACCCTGTGTACATTTTTCTGTTCTCAGGGGACCAGTCATAGCCTAAGCAGACTGATCTGTGTTGATGACATGGCACATTGCATTTGTGTCTAGCTGTAAAACTGAATCACTGATTAACTGCTGCCTTTTTGTAGTTTTTGCTCTGTGTTGAGCTGCTTGAAAATCAAGAAATTTTGAAACGTAAAAGGATCTCTTCCTGGAAACAAGCCAAAAGGGGAACCACTGATTGTTAAAGTAGCACTTTTTTTTTTCACTAGACACAGTGGATGTGAGCTGATGTAGCAGTTAAGCAGAAAATCCGCTACCGTATGCTTAAATTTTTCCCCTCTCAGACTTATAGGCTGTCTCAGTACAAGAAGAGTTCCAGCAAATAGTCACATGCAATGCATACAATGGAGCTAATTACTCCATCTTTGGAAAATTCACTCGATAATGTGAGCAGGAATAACCTTACTCAATGTTTTGAGTCTTGGCCAGGGAATCACCAGAAAGACTGCAGGGCTTCAGCCCGAGATGAATGTCAGGGGGTGGTGTGGAATGCTGACAAGTTTCTGTGTCGACATGAAAGTACAATACCACATATCAGAAGTGTGTTTCTGTGGCAACCTCAAATCTAGTATCAAAACATCCACTCTGTGCTGTGTCACCCTGCTGACAGGGTGTGTTGCCTTCTCAGAAACCTGTTCTATTCAGTCAACCAAGTATCGCATGAAACCTGCATGCTCAGAATTTTGGCTTTATTACTAGATCAATGTCAAGGTTTCCTTTTATTGATTCAAAACTGATTTAAAGAACATTTTGCTATTTTTTTGTGTGTCAGCATAACTGTCTGTATTTTATTCCATATTTAACTGTCCACCTATAATAAGTTCAGATTGTTTTTATAAGTCTCTTTCTGGGAAAAATATGCTGTCAACTGCCCAAAGAAGAATGCTACAAGCATGACATGAAATTTGCATCAAAACACAATCCTCCTGGGTAACATCTTTACAAAATGAAAAAAGAAAGAAAAAAAAAAGATTAAAAATAAAAAAAATATTTACCTTTTGTAAATCTGTGGACTAAAGCTCAGATCAGTACAGATGGCTTTTAGGTTTATGCCCCCCTGGCCCCCTAGGGCTGACACTAACTACTAGCTATTTATGTTATTAGTAGTTTTGTTAGTTATTTACCTATATTAGTATTTTTTTCTTAAAACAAATACATTTCTACAGAAATAAATTGGGTTTCAATTCATTTTTTTCTTTCAATAAACTTTTGCAATTATTCAGCTCATCAGATTAAAATATAGTCAGAGATGTGTTTTCAACAGCATCTTCTAGCATTACAAAAATAAACCTAAATTAAGCTCACTACTTAATAATTCGTAAATTAAAAAAAAAAAAAAAAAACAGAATATTTAAAGCTGGAAACAAACAAAAGTAGACCCTAATTTCTTCATGTATGCAAGTCTGAATGGAGACTGTAACATTTAGACTCCAAACTCTATGGAAACATTCAAACTTTATATACTAAACACTTAACATATGAGACGGGTAGTATGTCAAATTTGTGAAGTTTATTTGGCAGCCAAGGAAAAGCTAAGGTAGCTTTGTTTTTGTTGTCAGCTCATCAGTAGCCTATAGATGTTGTCTTTTCAATGGCTCACCATGAATGCTGCTCTTGGTGCTATTGTTTGCAGCAAAACCGCAGAGAAATCTCTGATCTAACTTTTG
The DNA here is from genome assembly GCA_903067095.1 of Girardinus metallicus. Classification (NCBI taxonomy): domain Eukaryota; kingdom Metazoa; phylum Chordata; class Actinopteri; order Cyprinodontiformes; family Poeciliidae; genus Girardinus; species Girardinus metallicus. The sequence continues at coordinate 21,135 of CAEGAE010078541.1, forward strand.
CGGCCTGGCTTATTCAACAGAACAGTAGCTTTATCTAACAGTGACCAGAGCTGAACATCGCTGATACTCAGCCTGTTTAGTAGTCATGTTCAGCACAACAACTGCTTCATGCTGCAGTCATTAGTTTCTCTGCATACACAGCAATTTGGAGGTCAAAAGTTGCAACATTTGCCAAAATCTTAAGAAAACAAAACAAGGCAAATTTAGAGAACTATAAGAACATGTATTGTCTTAAAATACACTGCATTATAACAATGTTATATCCTGTTCTTCTCCTTACTTAATTTGTGTTTCAGTTGTAACTTTGGTTTCTAAAAGTAATCAAAACAATGTAGATAAAGAGAAAATAAAGAAAAAACAATTAAAAATAAATAAATAAAAAATATTGTGTCACATTAGCATTCTACTAATTTGTTCTTGAAATACAATCACTGAAGAGTAGTTTGAAGTAAATAAACTGCTGTGATTTCAATATTGAGCAAAAATAATAATTATTGGGTTTATTTTTTACAAACTACTAAACAGTTTTTTAATTATAAAATCTCAAAGCATTTTCATTTGTTTTATTTATTGCCTTGTATGTTTGTTCCCAGAACTGCAAAATGCTCTTCAGAAGAAACCCAAAAGGACTTGCATCGTGAAAATGGCTGGTACAAGGAACCTGTGGAAGAATATCGTCGTTCTGTGCGTCAACTCGTAAGTGTCAAATTCATGCAGATGCTGGAGAAACGTCGATGTCTCTGAGTTCTAATGTATCTGCATGTGAGGATTTGAGAACAATGGCAGGAGGAGCTGCTGCTCACAGAAATAAATGGGCGGGGGTAATGCCAGTCAGAGCCGCCATTTGGTGCACTCAAAATGCCAATATAAACCTGGAAGTTCAATATAACATTGATCTTCAGCTCTATCTTCTGCTTTGCTGCTTCTCTCTGTTTTTATCCCTGATGGGATTTCCCCTCTTCTCATCTGTGCATCTGAGGTCTCATCTGTAGCTTTATCCATACTTCAGTGCGGTGCCCCTGACTCCCTCAGTTAGCATAAATTTTACATGAGTTCTGCCTGTGGGAAACATTAGACAGCCAGAAGAGAGAATGGTGATGTTTGGTTTTAATGTGTGTGCTTATGAGCTTTGCTCTTTTGTGTCAGTAAGCCAATGTTTACATTTGTGAGTTTTTATTTCTTCTTTTTTTCTGTATCATAAGCTGAAAAGAGAGTCAACAGGATGATATTAAATGCATTATTTCCCAGTGTATTCTCCTAAAAGCCTGCTTTTCTGTTTACTTTTTAATCAGGTTAACAGGCTATGGGATCCACCACTGCTTTGCCCGGAGCATGGTGAGTCCAGAGAATGAAGAAAAAACCATATTCCGTGACTTCTATGCAGAATATTACACCAAGGCTGGTATAGCAGTGGCATCGTGCATTGCGTTGTGCCCAGCAGTGGGCCTGATGGGCCGGCGTGGAGGACTTCTGATGTTTATGATCATCACCGCTCTGGCATCACTACTGCAGCTGGGCTTGCTGAATTGTGAGTAGTTCATGATAAAAAAGAAAATTCCTCAATTTTTTAGAATAAGATTGCTGTTCCAGTGTGGTCTACTGAATTAGACCATAGATAAAAAGCAATTTTTTGCCAACATGCAACATGAGTGATAGAAAACTCCCTGCACAGCATCCTGAACACCCTATCATCACAGTGGCATATGAAGGTGTTGCTGTGGGGATATTTTTTTATTTGTTTGTTTTAAAAGTAACAGAAAGGATAGTCAATGTTAAGGAAAATGTGAATGAAGCAAAACAAAGGGCTGTCCTGGAGAGAAGAACCTGATGAACAGTGGCTGGCTTTCAAATGGATCATTCAGACCTCTGGATTGGAAAAATTAAGAATATTAGTTAACCTTGGAATAAACACAACACAATCAACTCTGGCTCTATTTAAAAAAAAAAACTGTAAATTAATGAATGAAATGCAGTTTTGTGCTTTTCATTTTTCAAATCTTATGTATGTTCAGATAAATTAAGAAACTTAGAATGAAGTAAAATGCAGATGTTTTTAAATAACCAATGTGATATTTGTAGTTAACAAATTCTGGCAGACAGTTATATGTTGTAGCTTTCAGTCACGGCGTTATTATGAGTTATTATGAGCTTTGCAGAGCATGTTGCGTAAATAATTATAAACACGTTTTCAAAATGTACATAATGTTCTTCCAAAATATTTGTGTCACAAGTGTAGATAAACTGTTTGCAGTTGAATGTGAAACATTACAACCTTTAGTAGTTTTTATATTCTTATTTCCATCTCATAATCCTATTTTTTTTCTAATAGTTGGTGGCAGGTTTGGGTCTGAGCAACATAACTCTCCAGTGTTAGGTCTAGTGGGGTTGTTGTCTGCTTCTCGTTTTCCTGTGTGCTCACTTGGGAGCAGCAGGACCCCCCCACTGTTTTGTGCTGTATGAGCACTGTAAAACAACATAGTAGCACATCACAGCTGCCCAAAAAATCTGAACCACAATTTGATCATCTCTGGTTCTAATTCCAAAATACTTGAGGCATTCAAAGCTGAACTGAATTGTTAGTACACGGCTCAGAAATTCATTATGCACAGCTTAGGATTCGTGAAACCTTTATTCTAAGTGTTAAAACACAAAAGAACTGATAATTGTTACTCTTTGCTGTTCTTAGAGTTTTACCCACCATTACCCAATATTACCCAGCATAATTGCATGTTTTAGTCACTTTATGTCTAATGTCCTCCAGATGGTCCGAAATGCACAGCACTATTTATTCAGTAACAAACTACACCTAATGTTTTTTTTTTTTTATATTTGACCGGGTTTTAATTTCTTGTTTGAGTGCTTATGATTATTGTTCCCACTTTCTTACTAATCCATATCCATTCATCTCTTTGTCATTTCAGTGCTTTGGAAGTACAGCAATCATTTAAATATAGGTAAGTCCAGCTGTTTTTTCCTTGTCAATAATTGCATATGCTGATACAGTTTTGATAAAATGTTAATTACTAAATAACTGCCTCTGCTTTGATTACTTTTTTTTAACCTAATTTGTTGATATGATGTTATCATATTGAACCATTTTGAAACTGCATCACATTTAAAACATATTACACGGTTTAATGCATTTTCTTGACAAGGTTTTGAAAATTACTTATGTGGCTTTTTCTTAGCTGTTAGTGCTGCAGAAAGGAGGTCATAATAAAGATTTGGATGCAATTATGGTCCTTTTAGGGCTTTGTTTTTGTTTCTTTCTTAACCTCAGTGGGAAACCAGAAGATCACAAATTTCTTAGTTATAACACTGCACTGTGTAGTCATGTTGATAGATTGTTGTGTAGTCAGTTTAATGTTTACCCAAACGATTTCAAAGTTTGTCATTTTTACCACTTTGTGCAACATAAAATGTCATAAAATACTGAATTATGGCCTTCAACTTCAGTCTCTAAAACTCCAGATTCTCTTGTCCTTATGTAATAAAACACATTTATTGGATTTAAGCTGTCCACATTAGAGCAATGTTAAACAACCTGATCCATCTGGTTATGTCCCTGCTGTTACAATGGTTGTTCTGGGGAAGTTAAGTTGTGTTAAGTAACTGCGGTCTTTGTTCATATAATCATCTTCTTTTTGCTTAGCTCTTTTTTTTTATATATTCAACTGGTTAAATGTTTGCCCAAGTAAAATATGTCACTGCCACACATTCTACTACACAATAATGTTTTATATAACTTCAGATCATGTCTTGTATCCCTCACATAAAAGCTTGTACTTTTACTTATCAGCTTCTATTTGTGTGCCTCTCTTTATATAGACTGTAAAGACTATAATTTGTTTCTTGACAGAATTACACTTCTAACAAATAAAAACAAAATTATTTTTCTAAAAATGTTTTGAAACGTTACACAAAGTACTATAATGCATTTACTAATGATATGAGGTGCTGAGTTAAATTGCTTCATGTGTCTGCTGCTTCTTCAGAACAGAAAAAATCTACGCTGAATAGGAATTTCTCTATTGCCTTCTCCATCATCGGTATGTTCTCCTCCCACGCAGTCAGCAATCTAAGCATCTTCTTCTGTGCTGAAATCACTCCCACTGTAATCAGGTAATATACACCATTGTCAACATTCATCAGAGTTTTGAAGAATGTGCAAAAGTAGAAAGGGTTGTTTTGTTCCCATTTCATGTAATTTAATTTTGTATTTAACTTTTAAGATTTTTTTGTTTATTTATTTGCACACTAAACACTTTACTGACTTGATGTTTACCATTTCTAAAGTCACAGTTATGTTACTGGCTCTACCTCCTGGTGAATCTTTGAATTACAAGATTGAACTGCTTTCAGAATAATAATCATTTCTTCTGCTGATCTCTGTTAAGTATGGTCATTTAAAAGGAGCTCCAATGAAAATGCCTCAAGCTCACCATCTGGTGCTGCGTTTGAGTAATGCCATAGGAAGCAAAGACTGCTTAGAGTAAAGAGTCAGGTGCTGCTGTCTGAAAATATAACAGATCATAATATTACATCAAATAATGTCAGAATTTATCTAACAGCAATGATTTAGGGGTATACCCAGGGTAGGACTTGCTTTTATTTCTGGTAGGTGCCAGTGTTTGTGTCTTGTTTTAAGATATGTATATGAGCATTCTTTAAATAACATTGTTAATATCTTTCTTTGTAGGGGTGGTGGTGTGGGCCTGGTACTGGCCAGTGCTGGCTTTGGCATGCTTACTGCACCAATCATGGACCTCCACAATCAAAAAGGCTACTTCCTTCACCACATAATTTTTGCCTGTTGCACTCTCATTTGCATCATTTGCATTCTTCTTTTGCCTGAGACCCGTAACCAGTCGCTCCCAGAGACCATCGACGATGGTGAGAACTACACTCGTCAGCCACTTCTCCTCCAGAGGAAACTGGGAGAACAGCACCTCTTGCTCCATCAACTAGAGCCCAACAGGGACTACTCCAGAGTGCAAGACACACCACTTCATGAGACAGCCAATGTTGCATTGTCAACCATGGCCTCCACTGCCTCTTCTGCAATTGATTTGACTGCTTTGGCAACTGGAGATTTGTCTGTTACCAATAATTTGAAGGAAGGACCAGATCTGGTTGAGCCACAAGACCCTAGCGGTCACTCCTCTCCATTTCCACTATCAGCCTCTGCAATTACCCGATGTAAAGACATCATCATACAAGCTAACAAAGAATGCCTGCTGTCTTCCAGTCCTTTACACAAAGCGCCATGTGCCACAGATCCACTTTTAGCAGATGCAGAAGAACTTTTGGTAGTTCAGGAATCTGCAGACCTACTAAAAGAGAATATCCATCTTGAAGTAAATGACACTGCTCCTTCTCCCAAAAGTAAGGATGGCACTGGGACTGCTGCTTTGCATGGCTCTTCACCTCCCATTACCCCCCAAACATTGCCGGCCTCCTTGTTGATTTGCACAACCCCTGTCATTGAGCCCCGTCCTAGTTCCACACTCGAGTCTCCGAACCCACTGGAAAATGACATTGATGAGATCATTACAACATCCAAGTCGCCAGTATCTGAGGACGCCCCTGGTATTTTAGAAGACGTCCTTCCAACATCAGACCTGGACAGACCCACCCAACTTTCACCCTCCATTAACCCACAGTTTGATATTCCCCTTAAGGTAGAAAAAATATTTGAAACTGCATGTACTCCTTATATTAGAAACTCACAGCCACCTCATTTAGATCTGGCACCCTCCAATGGTAAAGATTTCTCTTCTCATTCCTCTACTCCTCCAAGTTTAGTTGCTGTGTCACCAAGACACACATGTGCTCCACCTACTGACTCAGATCCCACACCCTTTGCTGACTCTTCCTCTGTCAACACCACAGCAAGAAGTTCAACTGTGCTCCCTGTCACAGACATTGTGAATACCTTACATCTAGAATCATCCACAAACATTGTACAAGATTCTGTTGTTTCTCTAGATTTAGATTCTGTAAAGTCAAATTCCAATGTGGATGTAGTCCCTGCTGAGGCAGCTCCCATCTCTCTAATGGACAGCACTGTGTCCTCCCCCATAGACTCTGGTGCCATAGCTACCATGGATAGGGAGACTTCCAGCACAGAAAACAACACTGTCAACAGCACAGCATCGACATGATTGTGTTGCAGCCAAAAAAAATGTGAAGCTTTATGTGTCGCACCAAGAGGCAGCCACCTACATCCATAAAACAGCATGGAGCTTGAGGGGTGGGGGAAAAAAGAACTGCCAAGCCCAGACTTCAGGTACTTCATGAAGACTGCTCCAAACTGGATCTGAGTAGACTTGTCCTACACAAGCTGCTTTATGTTCTTCAGTGCTTCTCCAACCTTCCTTGTGTCATCTTGGATTTCACCAATAAATGAAGACCACACAAGTGAGAGACTGCAGCACTGGCTGGTTTGTAACAGTGTAATGTCAACATCTTCTCTTCAGGAACATGACTGGAAATCACCAGCGTATAAAGTACTCTTTTCTTTCTTTTTTTTTGAAAATAAATAAATTAATGAAACAACAACTTTGGGTGATGAAAAAGAGGGGAAAACCACTGTCATTTTGAATGTCCATGATTACAGAGATGTCATCAGCTCTGATGAAGAAATGAAAAAGCAACGATGACAATGGATACCACCAATGCTTTTGCTTAAATAAAATGTTTTTAATTTGTGTCTATGAAAAAGGCCTTACACATGGACAAAGAAATTGGAATGTTACAAAGTACTTTTGCTGTTGTAAATGTAAATTATTTAAATTGGACACCTTGTTTTATTTTTTTTACCTAATACAAATACCAAATACTGCCCTAACCAAAATGAACATTGATGTAGTGCCAAAACATAAATAGCAGTACAGTGTTTTTCCTGTCTGGGGAAATTTATGGGAGACGCATAAAGAGAATGTGAAGTTGATCTTGCGCCATGTTGAATTTTGGATGACTGGGTTTGTTTATGTGCCAATTTCTCTAGAGTTCTCATCTCTAAGGCTGTTTTCCATTTGGGAGCCCAACACATTTCTCTTCAGCTTCATAATTTTAGATTTCTAATGAGGTTCTTGACCCTAAAATTATGTCTTAGCACATTTCATCTCAGCATAGAAAAGGACAAATATGCCTATCGACTGCTGTCTAAAAATGGCCTTGTTTTTAACCATATGCTCCACTATGAAAACAGATGGCTATATTCATCTGAAATTATTCCAGTGGATTTGCTTTCTTTAATGAGATGTTCAAGAGAATTGGGTTTTGAAGGCAAGAGGATTTCAGTGGGACACTGGCTTCTTTCTTGAGGCATCCCTTATGAGGTTTACAGAATGCAGATTCATTGGGATTCATATCATTTTATCGATTGTTATTGCTTTTGATAGTAATTTTGTTTTGTTTGTTTTTTTTTTTTTGCTTTTTGTGTTTTTGGTTATGAAATGTATTTTTCTTTGAGGATAAGAAACCCTCTCCCATTCGTTGCCAACACTTGACAACCAGCCTCTTACATAAAGCAATCAGAGAAAGGCACAGTTAAAAATAGATGGTACTCCCATCTCAATATGCAAATCCAAATGTGGCATAACTTCAGTCTTTGTTTCCAAACTCTTCTCAGACTGCATAATGAATACTACTATATGGGTTGCATTTTTCTTTTGTTAAAGTGAGCAAAAAATAGGTAAAGCGAGCAAATGGTGATTTTTGTGGATAAGGAACAACTTTTGTTTGAGAGTTGTTTCAGCCAGTGAAAATAATTGTATGCAAATGTTCTCTTTTCTAGATATGACCAAGTATGTTAATTAACTCTCGAGCTTGATTCAGTTTTGTTTTTTTAATCTCCAAAGTATTATTTTCAGAACTCTCCCTGGTGTACCCTTAATGTACAGAGCTATACATCCTTATTACAGTATTTGTGGCACTTTATTTTTGTGCAGTGGGGATAAAGCATGAAATCTATTGTGAAAGTGTAAACAAAACTGTTAAATCTTTGAGGAAAAAAAAAACAAAGAAAAAAAATTAGTTGTCCAAAATGTTTGATGCGATTGCCAATCGTTGCTGCTTTGATAACCTGTAGTTTGTGTGTGGGGGTGCGCGTGTGTGTGTGTGTGTTTTCTAAATCATGTTATGACATTAACATAGTATGTCATTATTTCCTTACATACATATTCACACATGCACAACTTACTCTTAAAAAATACAATACACTACACAAAATTACATGTTCCGAATTGACATATTGATTTTGACAAAATGAATCGCTCTTTCTCATGGAAGTACTTTTGCTTCCAAAAGTCCACCTCCAGACTGCAGCCTGCTTGACTTAGACACTTATGTAACAGTTGTAGTACTTTCGTACTTTTTGCTTTTGAAGTTGTAAAACTTGTGTACAGGAGGATGTGTGACTATGGATGTGCTACTGTTTACAACAAGCCTCACAATGACTTTAGTAATAATGACAATAATAGTGCCGTACTGTATACCTTGAAAGACAGACAATGTCTTGTGATCTGAAATGTGATAAAACTCTGTAGATCATTTATCCAGGGATGTGTTAAGGTGATCTGTTAAGGTGTTGTCAGGATTCAATCCATCACTAGACTTATAAAATTCTCTGTTATCATGTGAAAGACCTGTGAAGAGCCTTACACTTTGCTAATTGTTGAAAATGCTACATATCTTGATTGTTTGAATGATTGATCAAACTCTTAAATCTTTCTAAGATGTACGTTTGATATGAGGAAAAAAAAGCTCCTTTGCTGATTGATTAGGGGTGGTCTTTGATTGATTCATTATTGGTGTAACTGAGATGTTCATGTTGTTCTCTCATTTCAGATGCAAATAGCTTATGCCACATTCAATGCTACTACACTTCAAAGCACAAGTAACTGCAACCATTTAAAATAGACTGGTGAACTTAAGAGTGAAAGGGAATTTGGATTTGGAACACAATGTAGGGACTACTAGTCACACATTAACTTTTATATTGCATTTCCGTGTTTGTGAGTGGGTGGATGCCTCAGTTGGCTGAGTCTTCAATGTGTGTGTTAGTATTTATCTGGGTGTGCAGCCAAATTAAAGTTTGAATACTTGAAATCTAAATGCAAATCTGGAGTAAAAAAAAAAAAAACTATAGTAATCTTAAACACAGCACAACACTGGTACTATCTCCTCTGACATCTGTTACTTCACTTTCTTCCATGCAGCTATTTCAATGCAAAGAGGAGAGATTACGTTGCTTGTTTTTTCGCATTTGCATCCAGTCCAAATTTTTAATATTATGTTTTTGGTTTATGTGTAACTTCAAGTTAAATGACGGCAATGCAGAGCAACGACAGCACCAGCGACTAAGGCTATAGGGCTGACATTTATAGTTGATAAGATGAAGGATAACAAATCAAAGAAGAGGTAAAACATTTTTGAATCCAGCTGATTAGCCTCCATGGGGATTCAGTACCCAATGCACACATTTCAGGTTTTGCTTCTCTCAGTTGAGCGTCTCAAAATCTCTTTGTTGGGAGATTCAAATGAATGTAAAAAAAAAAAAAAAAAACAACCTTGGATTGTACATTTTTAAGTATCACTTGTCTGATTTCATTTTATTTTAACAGACATAAAGCACTTGTACATAAGCCATACATGTTGAATTAAACCACTATTTATTGATTAAATCTGAGCATTGGTTTCATGTTTTTTTTTCTTTAATTTTTTTTTTTAAGATAAGCACATTAGGTTATTTTGTTTTTAAGTAATTCATGCCTTCTTTTCACTGAGCTCGAAATATTACATGACCTATTTTTCTCAACCCTTCATCAAAATGGGCAAGACACCAGAACATTCAAGTAAAGCAGAACTATATCGGTCTCCATAATTAAATGATGTCGTGAAACCAGGTTCTTGCCAAACCGTTTCCATACAGTAACATTTATCCTGTACAATTATTGAAATACAAAAAAATAATAATAATTGTTGGAAAAGCAGGTGGTGGTGGTGATAACCCAGTCACATAAGTGTGTAACATCCTTAACAACATCGGATAATATTTTCCCAAGTTAGCCTATACAGTTCTGGAAAGAATTAAGACATCACTGCACTGAACCCCATTGAAAACCTCACAGTTATTCCACCAACTATTGACTTCCGAACTCCTCCTGATTTAAAACATTAATATTGTTTCCAAATGAATATGAACTTGTTTCCCTTGCATTATTTGAGGTCTGAAAGCATTGCATCTTTTTTTGTTATTTTGACCATTTCTTCATTTTCTGCAAATAAATAATTCATTTTTGCCTGGAATTTCGGAGACATGTTGCCAGTCGTTCATAGAATAAAAGAACAATGTTCATTTTGCTCAAACATATACCTATAAAGAATAAAATCAGAGAAACTGATAATCTTGCGGTGGTCTCTGAATTATTTCCAGAACTGTACATGACGCCATTAGCTGGAATTAATTGCAGTAAAAGCTGGAGGTTACATTCTAAAGAAGCAGGGTATTCACATGTAACAACTTCAGCTTTCCTGAACATGTCTTTTAAGATAAAATCTAATTTCTTTGCCAAGAAATTACATTTTAAAGTAATTGCTTCTTGTACATGTATGTTAGAAGATTACAAGCCAATTATTCCAGCCAACACTGAAGCAGCTGTGAAGCTGGAGTTTTGCAGTAAAGAAGTGTCATACACACAGCAAAGCGGACACTGCATGACACTGACTCCTCAGCCCCTTCGTCATGTGAATCTTAAATGTCCACCATTTAACATCCTTGGTGGACATTCAATGGAAAATCATTTGTCTTGGTATTGCTATTTCCTTTTTTAACAAGCTTAACTTTTTTACCAGCGTCACACACGACTCATACATTGATAACAGCTAGATAACGCACCTCCCCACCCACACCGCCTGATACAGAACTAGCAACCAACTGAGCTTGCACAGAACAGCCTAAATCCAGCAATAAGAAGCAAAATTTTTCCATGCACGGGACAGGGTGATGTCAGGGAGGGATGATGCAGCAGCATCACCTAGTGCACTGCATCAAGCCGGGGCGCTCCTATTGGCGGAGAGAGATGCTGCGCCTCGCCTAACGTCATCCTAGCAGCAACGTGTCCGTCGATCTCGCCGGATCGACGCACAGTATAGAAATAAGGGGGATTTTGAGAAAGACGCCAGACAAGACAGTGGACGAAGCCTGAGTCGAGAAAGCTCTCCCCTCCGCATCCGCAGCTCACCATGAGGGAAATCGTTCACATCCAGGCTGGACAGTGTGGAAATCAGATTGGGGCGAAGGTATTACATTTTTCAACTGCTAGGACTTTTTTGAAAATAAGTTCGAGAACGCCACGCGTCTTGCCTTATCAAAATAGACGCATTTTTTGCGTAGCCAAGTAATTAAAACAGAATCTCTATTGAATTTTGGAAAGATAGACACTTAAAATTGACAACTATTAATGACATTTGAACCTATAGGGTGGGGTTCGGTGACTAGTGTCAATCTGCAACCTGCAGATGCGCAGCGCTAAAAGAAGGCCTGACACACGCTTTAAAGTCCATTTCGCGGTATGTTTACGCTTCAAATCCCTAACGGAAAGTATTTGTCTTCATTAGTTTTGGGAGGTGATTAGTGATGAGCACGGCATCGACGCTACCGGCAGTTACCAAGGTGACAGTGACCTGCAGCTGGAGAGGATAAACGTCTACTACAATGAGGCCTCAGGTAATAGAGGAACGTTTGTTTGTGAAATGCGTCTGAATACTTTATCCCACATCAATCTGTTTCTCATCATCACTGCATGGCCTTACGCTGCACAGATCTCATCTGAATGCCACAATACATTATGTCCACATCACATGTTTAGCTGCATGGGAAAATAGGTTGCACCATGGGTGCAGGGGGAAAAAAAAAATAGGACAGTGATCTTGCTAAAACGTCTCTCTGTGTCCCTCCCTCTCCCCCACCCATCCTTTCTTTTTCTCTCTGCAGGGAAAACAGGTAGCTGCAGTCTCTGTATAGCTGACCTCAACACTCTGGCTTGTTTCAAATTTTCTCAAGTATCTGTTGTGGCATGTTGAACTTCATCCCAATCACACTCTATCTGCTGCTTGTTCTCTGCATGCTTCTGTCTGTTTAGCAGAACAACATTAGCGCTTGGGATTTCATTAGTCAGCGTGTCTTTTCCAGGTGTATTAAGATCTAACTGTGGTCTCATCTGCTACAGCTGAGAGAAGCTTGAGCAACTCTGCTTTTCCATTTTCTATTAGTGTGACATTATTGATCCTTTTGTTCCGGTGTAGCTTGTTGTCGGTAGCCTCACTGACTACTGCGTTTGAACCTCTGCATAACAGAATTCTCATGGCTTTCTGATTAGTGAAACATTAGAACTTGAGTATTGAGCATGAAAAGAAGAAAAATATGCATAGGGCATTACTGATTTTTATCTGAGTGGACTCTGCAGAAATTCAGTTGGTAAGCAGTGCAGCATGCTGCAGTATTTTGCTCTCTAGAATGGCCCCAGACAAAGAGGGGGCTGGACAAAAAAAAAAAAAAAAACACTTCAAAAATAGTCCTGATATGCTTGTGGCTTTAGCAAATGACACTTTAGCAGTTTAATACATTTTGATTAAATGTGTACTGTTTTGTGAATAGGTATTTGCACCCTTAAAGATTGCTTGTATGTTTGCTGTGGTGTCACACCCAAAATTCCCCTTTCACTGTAAAAGGTATACACGAAGAGCATGTGCTCTGTTCTCTTGCCCTGCTGGATCCAATCTTTTCTGCAATGTTGTGTTACTGGTTGCAGCAGAACTGCAACACAATGGTTACAACAGCTTTACCTATTATTACAACATTTCTTTACATAACTTCTAAATAAGGTTATTGTTCTTGCTCAGATATCTTTGTCTGATATCAAAGTTAGCTGATCTGAAATAACAGTGTGACAGAAAAAAACAAGAAAAAACAAACAAAACAAAACATCTTTAAGGGGGGTATGTCACCCTGTGTTATTTTAAACTTTGCCAACATGCAAATTCTTACTAAACCCTTTTTTTCTCTTTTTTCTCTCACCTCCCATGTGTTCAAAGGCAGCAAATTTGTGCCACGTGCCATCTTGGTGGACCTGGAACCTGGAACCATGGATTCTGTTCGCTCCGGTCCGTTTGGACAGCTCTTCAGACCTGACAACTTTGTCTTTGGTGAGTGGATGTTGAATTCAAATGCCACGGCTTAATCTGAGCAAACTGGACATAGAACACATGTCAGAAACTGCTTCCTTATTCTGTGAAATCTGTGCTTTCATGAGAGAACACTGCTATTGTTACCGTACCACAAGCACAATATATCCGCAACATCTCTCTGTGGTGCGGAAAATATTGTCTCAGACAGGCACCTCTTGGGTTGACTTAGCAGAACACAGGATGCACTGTGTTGGTTACAAATGAGGCAACAGGAGCTGAAACAATGCATCATAGATGGGCTAATCATTTCCCCTACCTAGGAACTAGACATTTATTACTAACAGTCAACAACGGATGGATGGAGAACTGCTTATGTACTAGTACTTTATTAGTCACAATATCAATACACTGCTGGGATTGGTGTGCTTAGGGGAGAGTTAAATCACTTTAATCAGGAAGATGGCCGAGTTACCAAAAATGATCAGAATGATACCTTCTGACACTCACTGGCCACTTTATTAGACACACATTGCAAGCAGCAGAATCAATGAATATCAAGTGTAGATTCAAGATGTTGTAAAATTTTGCTTCAATTTAACATTATAGCAGTTTTCTCTAGATTTGTCAGCTTCTCAGCCATGATTTTCTCCACTACATTTCCATGAGCTGGTGAACCTTATTGTGATCTGGTGACTGTGAAGGCCATTGGAGCATTGTGAACTCTATGTCAAGAAAGCAGTTTGAGATTGTTTAAGCTTTGTGACATGATGCACTATCAAGCTAGAAGTAACCATGAGAAAATGTGTAAATTGCTGTAAAGAGGTGTAGCTCTACTGAAAAGTGAACCTCCACCTGAGCCACAGGTATTTTCCCTCCTCAAACAGGTTTTTCCACTGGATTACATTGTATTTAGCTCCATAAATCTTCCTTTTGACTTTAACCATTTCCCCTGTTTGCACAGAAAAACATGCCCCATATCATGATTATGCCTCCACCCTGTTTCACTGAGGCAAGAGAGTGTTGGAGTGGTATGCAGTGTTGGCTTTCTGCCACATATAGAATTTTGTATGTAGGTCTAAATTATTATTTTTCTTTTTCACATCTGATTATAAGCAGAATGTTATTTTATGACTTTACTCTCAAAAACGTAATTTATGAACTCTGTTAGGTTCCTCAGTCTTCATGATGCTATTTATTTACTAAGGTTCTCTAACAAAAATGCCTGTAGCCTTTGCGAATCACAGGCAGACTCTATGTACTAATTTGGTTGCTTCTGAAGCAATTGATTGCACTGGATTTTATTTAGTGATGTCAAGTTAAAGGGGGATGTTTATTTCTACAAATACTGAAAACTATTTATAAATTTTCTCCCACTTTTTAGTTGTTCACATAGTAAGTTAATTAAATTTGTAGTTGTGATGTGTAAGTATTGAAATGTAGCAACGTTTAAGGGGTAGGATTTTCCTGTAATTCATAAAAAAAGTTTCATCAGCACTTTTTTTTTTCACAAATAAAATTCAGATGAAATAATAAACCTTACTATTAAAAGAGAGTTTGGGTGAATGGGCACTTACCAAAGTTCTATTATTAAGAGAAGGAGTAAATCGAGAGCCTGCAAACTATTTGAGTGCAACAATGTAGACAGAACCCTCTGTATATCATGCTCATTTGTTCAAAATAGTTTGTTGTTAAATTTTGTTTCAACAAGAACTCTCTTCAACATTTTCTACCACGCAGGTCAAAGTGGAGCTGGAAATAACTGGGCCAAAGGTCACTACACGGAGGGAGCTGAGCTGGTGGACTCGGTTCTGGATGTGGTGAGAAAGGAGTCTGAAAACTGTGACTGCCTTCAGGGCTTTCAGCTTACACACTCCTTGGGTGGAGGCACTGGTTCAGGGATGGGCACACTGCTCATCAGCAAAATCCGTGAGGAGTACCCTGACCGGATCATGAACACCTTCAGTGTCATGCCTTCCCCTAAAGTGTCTGACACCGTGGTAGAACCTTACAACGCCACCCTTTCTGTCCACCAGCTTGTGGAAAACACAGACGAAACGTTCAGCATTGACAACGAGGCCCTGTATGACATTTGCTTCCGCACCTTGAAGCTGACCACACCAACCTATGGAGACCTAAACCACCTGGTGTCAGCCACCATGAGTGGGGTGACCACCTGCCTCCGCTTCCCTGGCCAACTCAATGCCGATCTCCGCAAGTTGGCAGTCAACATGGTGCCCTTTCCTCGCTTACATTTCTTCATGCCAGGCTTTGCACCCCTCACGAGCCGTGGCAGCCAGCAGTACCGTGCCCTTTCTGTGCCAGAGCTCACTCAGCAAATGTTTGATGCCAAGAATATGATGGCAGCGTGCGATCCCCGCCACGGGCGCTACCTTACCGTGGCAGCCATATTTCGTGGGCGGATGTCTATGAAGGAAGTAGATGAGCAGATGCTCAGCGTCCAAAACAAGAACAGCAGCTACTTTGTGGAATGGATTCCCAACAATGTCAAGACAGCTGTTTGCGACATTCCCCCTCGTGGCCTGAAGATGTCTGCCACCTTTATTGGGAACAGCACAGCCATCCAAGAGCTCTTCAGGAGAATCTCGGAGCAGTTCACTGCCATGTTCCGTCGCAAGGCCTTCCTTCACTGGTACACTGGAGAGGGAATGGATGAGATGGAGTTCACTGAGGCTGAGAGCAACATGAACGACTTAGTGTCAGAGTATCAGCAGTACCAGGATGCCACTGCTGATGAAATGGGTGAATATGAGGAAGACGAAATAGAAGATGAGGAAGATGTGCGGCACTGATTAGACATTGGCACTGAACTTGTTCTAGAACACATGTAGTATGCTTGAGATACAGATGTTTAATTTAATATTGCAGAGTGCAGATTAAAACTAAATGCTTATTCTAAATAATGCTGCTGAAAAACATTGCTATTGCCAAAGCTAATTAGTGGTGTTAGGACCTGACAAAACTAAGGGATGATGTATTTTGTTTCCATAATAATGCTTTGCCAATGTAAGAACAAGCACAGACATTTGGTTAACAGAGTTTTGTGACAAAACCTTCATCAAGCATCTATGATCTACAATGTACAATAAACGATTCAAATTAAACTTCATGTCATGTTTTCTATTTCTTTATGAATAAAATGTGTGTGCAAATGTTTGAACGTATAAATTGAAGCACATTTTTAAAGTATTTTTTCCCATATTTTGTTACTGTTGTTATAGCTGACAACTGGCGGCATAAGGCCTGAACTAAGGATCTTGAGAAAGAAACTGGATTTTGCAGGTTTGTCCATAGTATTTTGCTGTTTTCACACATTGTTTTGAGAAATGCACTTACTGTTTCGCAAATGGTGAAAATCATTCAAGAAATGCACCAAAGCTACTGAGAAAAACTGTAACTAGGATACATTATTGGGATAAATAATGGAAACAAGTCAAACAGACGGAGGCATTATAATGACTTGTGTTACTCTTACAAACTTGTTTTCCTGTCATCCATGTGAATATTCCCTTGACAAATGCCACCTATTTAAGTATACCTTAAACAACATACAATGGTAGAAAGTAAGATTATAAAAAATAACAAGAAGTTGGCATAAAATTTATACTTTTGTCTTTTGTCTATACAAAATACAACTAATACTTGCCAAAACCAGGGCCATCCTTTGATTCCCTGAGAAATTATGAATCATATTTTTTTTCTGTCACACCTATACACACCTTTTAGGTTGTGTACAAGCTTGTCACCTCTAGATCATTTATAACAACCTTTCTGAGAAACACTTGAAACATTCATGTGTTGTTGGAACTATCTAGAAATTTGTAGCTCAAATCTGTTGTGACATCCTGTTGTGTTGCATTATTTTGCAATAAGGTATCAAACTGACTTGTTTGAGCAATCAGGGAAGAACATAACAATCTCTAACAGTGTCCTCTGAACAGTGTGGGGAAAGTGAAATAATAAAGATGATGATAAATAAAACTGATATTATCAGTCTGTCCTAAGAAGGGAACATAGTAACAAGAACATGCACAGAGAAATGGAAAAACAGGCTCCAGAACTGTTTTTGTGCATCAGGCCACACCCATAGATATGTAGGGAAACCAAAAATTTTCTTTCATTTGACAGCTGACAGAAACCAAATGCTTCAAGATGAATGATGGCCTGAGGAAATAACTTATGGGAAGGTAAAAACATAGATGTGAGGCAGTGCTTACTTACAATAGGCCAGGATAACAAATGCAAAGTAACTTTCATTTTGGTATTTCCCTGTGAAGAAGTACTGATAAAAGTTATCTTGATAGTGTTAAATAAAAACAGCCTACCAGAAAAGACCAAAGTATGTAAATCTACCAAGTGAAACTGAATCCAGTTTTCTGATGATAAGGTTCTGTAAGGACTAATTCTGAGAAAGAAAAAGACAACAGCTTCTTGGGAGGTCCTTGTTTAGTTTGCATTTTAATTTGAGACAATCTTTTATCATCTCAAAACAAAAAACGTTTTATCTGTTCTAATGAAGTACTGCTCAACATAAAAAAGTTGTCATAAATTGTCCTTGCATTCACTTTGGATAAAGTGTCTTTCAAATGTATGAATATCCTTAAGCTTTTTTGACATTTTGTCATATAATAAGCTACAAACTTCTTTGTATTTTATTCGATTTTTCTATGCTGGACCAACACAAATAAGTGCATAACTTAAAAGAGGAAGGAAAATGAAAATTGTATTAAATAATTTTTACAGATAAATAAAAAGTCAGTACTTTGCACCTGCAATTCATTTCATGTTAGTCTCTACTAGCTTTCTTTCTCCAAAAAAGCTTTTAACAGGTAAAAAAAAATTCTTTCAGGCTTTACCTAGATCATTTGGCACTATCTGCTCTTTTTGTGAAACCTACACTGAGAACCTTTCTGAATGAGCTGTCTCACAAGGTAAACTGTTGTTCCACACAAGAATGCTACTGTCTGCTTGGTTGAATGTGAAATGTGAACCCTGCTTAATGGAGGATTTAGACAGCTCCTCCCTAGAGCCTGACTGTATTTGTCACACAAAAATCATTGCAAATACATTGTATTTAATTCTTTGAAAAAGTATTTCCAAAATTGAAAACAGAGTTACAAATATTTTAAGACTTCCTATTTTCAATTTAATTGAATATTTAAAAAGAAATTCTGGAAGATGTTCAATAAAGGTTTAGGAAAATGTTCTGTATAAACATTTTCTCCTCTAAATGTTGCATATTGATTGCAGTGCATCAAAATGAAATTTATAAAAAAGATACAGAGAAAGCCTTATTGACAAAAATGTTTTTATTAAAAACAAGATTTTTAAAAGTATAACATTCTGTCAGATGTGATCCATACCCATCAATCTAGTAAAATTCCCAAATTAACTCACACCTTTAGAATTAAAATAACAACTGATGAAAGATAAGCTAAATATACACAAACGTTTATCTGTATCTAAGACAAAGTAAAAATTTAGTTGTAGACTAAACAAGTATTGTTTCATTGTTTGATTTTATACTGACATCAGGTGCAAATAACAGAAATAAATCTTCATTTTCAGGCCAGTTTAGCTCCAATGCTACATTCCATCAGCAAACAAGACAAAAATACAAGCAGCAACAGCAGTAAGTAAGAAACCGTATCACCCTGGCAAAAGTTACTGTTTTGCAATGGAATTCTAGATTATTCTAAGAAATCCAAATTACTTGGTTACATACAAAAAGAAAAAAAAAACAACTAACAAAATGCGAGATACTTAATTAAAAAGCACAACACCTTGAAAAAAGCAGGACTACACGATGAACAGTTTGGCACTTATCAGTTTTCATGTACAAATAATTGCAAAAATACCAATGTGTGACACAAAGGGACAATAAAACAATAGTTATTAGTAAAACAAAAACATATATGCTTTTGGTAAGCTGCATTTATTCCATTTTAATAATATAGAAAATATGTGTGTATATATATATATATATATATATATATTTTTTTTTTTTTTTTTTTTTTCAGGAAAATTACACCTTCAGAGTAAATAGGAACTGATGCACCTCTGCCTATTATGATAGACATTAAGTCACAAATGTAAACCTTTTTGAAAAAAAAAAATCTTAACTTGTTCTTTACCTAAAATAAGCATAGCCTTTTCAGTGCTATTGTATGGCATGTTTACATCATACTTTCACTCAGCAGAGGGTGAAGAAAATTATGCATCAAAGAAGTCAGTTAATGCATTTTGCGATTGTAACACTTATGTGTTTTTATGCATAAAAGCAGTCAGTATTTGAATAAAGCCAAAGGCCAAACAGTTTAAAGTCTTACCCAATATCTCTCTGCTGTAGTGCATTTCTTAACAAGCATATACACGTGTGACCTCAGTGGATAAGCAAAACAAGGCAGTAATTTATGTGTTTGACTCAATATTTCTCTCAGTCACAGAGACTTTTTTATGCTGAACAACAAACCTCTGGCCTCCTTGGGGCCTGGGTGTGGTTGCTAGTGTAAAGTCTTCCTTTGATCCTGCAGAACCACGTGAGCCCGCAGAAAATGACTTCACCTGAACTCCTTTTCCTCCCACCTCAAATCCTGCCTGTGAAGAGCTCTGTAGTACATGACCAGAGCTCTGCAAATACTGTGCACTGTGCTTTCCACCAGAAGATCCATTATCAACTACAAACATTTGAGTGTTTGTAGTTGAGACGGCTCCCTGTGAGGAGCCCTGTGCCACCTGCCCAGACACTCCATTCATTCCCACTTGCCCTTCAACCAGCACCACACCCTGAGAACTTTGGAGGCCTCCAACTTGTATTAATCCTTGACTGAGCCCAGGTTGACTCACCTGACCAACCACCTGTTGAGTTCCCCCTGACACAAGCACCATTTGGGGATTTGACTCAACTACATACATGGGGGCAGCTGCGTAGTACATAGCAGGTTGCTGTATGAGAAGTGTTTGGTTAGGGATGACGACTGTCTCTTTGACTTTAGGAAGAGTTGCTGAACCCTTGGAGCGCTCAGTAATTCGCTCCTCTTGGATGAGGGTAGAAGACCCAGATGCTTTGTTGAAGGTATTGAGGGTGTTGACATTCACAGGCTCTCTGTCTCTAATTGTTTCCGTGTGGGTATGGACCTGTGTGTGGGTTGAGGTAGAAGGCCTAGCAGTGAACGCAGTTTCGTTCGAGAGATTAGAAAGTCCCACATCCACCGAAGTGCTCTCCAGGGACGTTCCATTGCAGATTTCAGCGAGGGTTTTGAATTTTGGCCCCAGGTCATTAAGGAATGTAAGATCATCATCATTTTCAAGGATGCTGCAGCATCCCACAGAAGCTCCCTGAGATTCTTCTTCCTCGTATTGATAGATCACTTCCTTGTCCTTCTCCAGATATTGCTGTGGAGCTTGTCTTGATTTCTGCAAACAAATGAGAATAAATTAGATCAATTACACGGCTGAGTGTAATGCAGTTTCACAATGCTCTCTGAGAAAAATTAGTGATGAAAAAATATGATTGACATGTAATCATGTATCTACACTTTAAGAAACAGGGAGAAATCCAGTCTGGTGTATAAATCTGATGTACAAAGCCAAGACAAATCTCAGCTCTTCCAGGTACAAATTCAAGTGAACTTTCAAGTCTTTGAGGGGCAACTTTAGGTCAAAGGTCAGTTATTTAAGGTAAAATTATTCTCCTTAAGCTTAACTTCATGGACAATTAATTATAAATAAATATTTTTCAAAACATTAATTTGAACAAGCAAAACCACAGTTATAACATTTATAAATGTTTTAATGAATATGGTCTAATGTTTACCTCAGTAAAATTGCAGATGTATCTTCAAAGAACATTATTAGAATGGATATTTTACTAGAAACAACACATGTTGCAGAAACACAAGTTGATTTGGTTTTTGCAAATGCATCAAATAGAAGGTATGTTGAAGTGCTTTAATCTTAAAAAAAACAACTTCTTTATATTTTCATAGTGATCTTCTCCTAATCACTGCAATTAAATTGACCACTCCATCACATAGAGCTGTTACTTACTTTGAATTAGAGATTTAGCTAGATTAATTGAAAACTGCTTTAAATCTGTTTGCATTTCTTGTCTAATTTAAGTTCTAAAGGACAAAATAACAGGTTCAAAAATGAGTGACGTAATGAATGAGATTGAACATTGGATTTTTAAATAAACATAGGAATTGTTTCTAACCTGACTTGTATTGATGCTAAATAAAAATAAGATATAAGAGTAAAGTTCCGTCTGTTTTCTTTTTTGTTTTTTAGAAATTACCCAAAGAGGGATATCTATAGGAGATAGGATGTTGCCTCACCAAAATAATTGATGCCTATGAACCATTATTACAATATTAGTTCAATTTTAAACCATCTCTGGATAATAATTTAATAATATTTACATCCATCTCAGAATCCTATCGCTGTGCTCTTGTGGTTTTATCAGAGGCTAACAGCTTACGACTCATGTTATGTCATTATTCCAGCATTTATAAAACTTCACACGATGAAATTGTCTGAACCAGCACAGGCAATTTCTGAGCGATATTTACCTTAGGAGTGCTTGAAGGCTTTTTCCTACAGTAATAACCTTCAGTGCTTCTGCAGCTGCAAAGTGTTTATGATTCTATTTACCCTTCCTATAAAGCTGAAGTAGTCTGCCCTCTGACTGAACTTTACACTGACCTGTTCAAGAGTGTCTGATTTTGTAAGGTCTCATATTCAGCACAGAATATTAATAAACCTGACTGAGCGATATTTACTTTAGCAGTGCTTGGATATGTTTTTTTCTTTCTACACCAGGTTTGCATTTACTTGCTGTAAATGCTAGTTAAATGTTAGCAATTATTTAAAAGAAGAAAACCTGGAAACTACTTTTCTTCTTTTTTTTTTACTGGCACATTTTTTCAATTATTCAAATTATATACACTAAAAACCTTACTTTTACTTTACTTCTGTTTATATTGAATAAACATTGCTCATGAAACTTGAGTTCTAGACCTCCTCCTCAAGACAAGTCTGAGGGTAAATACAGTTTTAAATCTATGTCTGTGCTACTTAATTTTGACTTGGGTCTAGATTATTGTGTCCCAATCACTAGTTGACAAACTTACAACTGAATAGTATTGCCCCAGATAATGCTCTGGCAGGGCCATTCCATCGAAGGCTGTCAATCTTTGCTTGGAGAAGCTCATCTCTTGGCCCGTCATAGTTCCTTTGCCCATGAAACCCATCTGATCTCGGTTTGCGTGGTAATAGTTGTATTTGTTGTCCATCCACATCTCCTCTCCTGTTAGGGTTCCACCTCCACCCATTCCAGCACCAGTTAAATTATCAAGGTACGCAGGTCCCCCAGACATGTTGATGTTCTTTGTATTTATGGTGCTGCCATCAACATGCACCGGAACGTGGACAAGAGGGACGTCCTTTGAATTAGAAAACAAATAACCTTCTGTCAGTGACAATGCATTCTACAATCCAAAAAATCCTAGCATTGCCTTTGGATGGTGAAATCTCTTTGCACCTTGTCTTCCCCTTGTCCCTCAGTGTGATATGAGATGAGATGTTCGTTCGCCTCGAAGGGAATAGCCTTAAAATCTCTTGCTGCATTTCCACACAGGCAGAAGAGCAGAAGAAGGGGAACCACTACAAAATAAATTGACAACAATGTTTAAACAGTGATCATACTTAGTAAACAATTTTGATTAAGATACTTCCTTTCTTCAATAAACAGGTTTAACTAATCAAAAATACAGCAACTTATTGAGTCAATGTTGTGCAATGTAGGCATAAGTCACACATCTCTTCGTAAGCCACCTAAGACCCACCCTTTTTGTTTTAATCTTTCTGTTCATGCAACAACTTGTTCTGTTAAGTAATGTGGTGGAAAAATAAAGATTCTAATCAGAATTTTACATAAGCGTAAAAATCCCAAAGTGTTTACTCACACAAAAGGAGCAAGAGTCCCAGCAGCAAGAGCAAGATACCACCTGGTCCAAATTTTACATTGCTTTTTCTGCGTAAACTGCAGGCCTTGGTGTTTCCATCACATGTGCACACAGTTATATTGAGTTTCTGGAGATCATCGCACGACTTTCCTTGCTGGTCCTTGACATTCAGGGTCACTTTGTAGTTGCCATGCCATAGCTTTCCCTGGTTTCGAAGAAGGACCGTGGTTTCTAAAGAAAGACGACACCTGATTGTCAGATTTGTAACCCGATAAGGAAGCTTATTTTCTACTGCCTTAGTTTAACAAAAGCAAATTGAAAAGGCTCTATTTTATTTCAGCATCAACGTACATTTATTTGAAAGATAACTATTTTCCCTGTGTTATTCCCGTTTCTGCAACATTTCACCAGTAATCTTATAAAGATACTAAATAATATATATATA
>CAEGAE010078542.1:0-58296 GCA_903067095.1 Girardinus metallicus
TATATATATATATTTAACTAAAAAGCATTTTTCACAAGAGTTTTAAAATAAATAAATAAATAAATACATTTATTATAAAGGTCACACAATCCATCATGTGTAGCTTTATGATGTTATATTTAGGTATTCGTTGTGCTCTCCGTTTGATTCAGCGCTGTTACAGAACAGCCATATTACTCTCCGGCTGCAAATCGACATTACAGGGGTTGTCAGGACAACCAGCCATGATTCAGGGAGCCTCAGATAGGCCTCCACCTTGGGCTAGAAGCCTTAGCCATGAGCCTGAGCAGATGCTGGTACTGTCAGCCAATCACAGGTGAGACACAGGAAAAAGATGACATCATAGGCAAATGAGGACAAATGGGGAAACTATAGTGGTTGCCGTGTCCGCCTGCTTACAAACGCAACCACTATGAACTCATGTTGAATGTTTCTGCTTTTTACCTTTCACGCTTTAAAAGAAAATCCGCATCACATATGAAAATTTTAGAGCAAAAAACTAAAATAAATATTTTGAATGTATTAATAGACCTGAAGTCCGAGCCAGAAGGTTTAGATTAGAGTTTTCATGTTCACAGATTTTTGGCAAATTTCAGACCATTCAAAATATTTCTTTTTAACCCTCCTGCTGTAAGGAGTCAATAATTTTAAACATATTATCAATGTTAGAGAAGATGTGACTTTCTACCTTATATGTGTGTGTAGTAGCTGTAAAAAAGAGTTCAACTAATTTAAGGCAAACACACCAAGTGGGTGTCCAGACTTCTTAAAAACTTTAATGTCAAATATTAGCAATTAGGCCAGTCATCATGATTAGGATTAACAACTATAAACATCACTCTCTCTACATTTTAAACAGACCTTGCCTTACTTCTCAGGTTTTCAAATGCAGTTTTCCTCCAAACAGCTTCCTATTTTGTGCGTCCTCTGACTGTATTTTAAACCCCTGTATTGAAAATAACCGATTTTGAGTTTTCTTCACACACTAACATTCACACACCCCTATGACGTGACCTGACAGTGCTAGGATTTGATATTTAAGTTTTGTACCATCCACAAATAATTAGTCTTCCGTACAGTTTTGACTTATCCAGTTGTTGCTATTTCATGTGTTTTGAAATGTCTCTTAAAACCTTAGGAATTACTTTTAGTTTTTCTGAAAGTTATTGAAGTTGTTTTTAAATGCATTACTGTTTTACAATAGATGTACATCAGTTGCACAACTTAGCCAGAAGTACTCAACAAACCAAAAGTTTGGAAGCAAGGTCAATACAGAACAAGCATTTTGAATCAATTTCAACTTTTTGTAACCTGTATCAGTAATGTCTGTGTGATCAGACATCACTTTCTTTAGTTTGTCTTTTAGATACACATTGATGTTCTTTGACAAGATCAACTGAGGGCTTTATTTTTGATT
This sequence comes from Girardinus metallicus, assembly GCA_903067095.1. Classification (NCBI taxonomy): domain Eukaryota; kingdom Metazoa; phylum Chordata; class Actinopteri; order Cyprinodontiformes; family Poeciliidae; genus Girardinus; species Girardinus metallicus. The sequence continues at coordinate 1,418 of CAEGAE010078542.1, forward strand.
TGCAAGAGTCTCAACTACAGTGCAAAAATACAAAAAACATGACATTTTGCACAGCAGAAAGCCAGGGATAAATTATTTTGGAGAAATTATACTCTTAGAAAGACAGATCAAAATACCTGATGATTATAGTATACGAGGTGATCAGTGAGTCTTTATGTAATAATCATAGTAATTTGTTTTCTGTCTTATACTCAGAAATGTACTACTTATTTTTTTATTATTACTGTTATTGTTTTTATTTATTTGGAACATGATAGAAGTATAAAATCACACACATGATCATATTTTTGTGCCACAATAATCTCAACATGCTCGAAAAGTTGTAGGAAGAAGTAAGAAACTTATGAACTCCAACCCTGTAAGCTCATACCATATTTTCAGATAGATCCTCATTATTAAATCAAATAAAAAAAAAAAACATGGGTTAATTAATTTTCCATTTTATCTGGGTTTACATATATGCATCCGTACATCCATACCCACACACACTCATATGTGTCCTTAGCCTCAATTTACGTGCTCATTAGTGCTAACTCTCACTCATATTTCTATATCTTGTGAAAATGACCTTAAACTGAAACTAATGAAAGGTTCTCTGGCAGCAGCGTGTGTGTGTATATTACCCTCAAACATCTTAAGGTGGTAAATGTGTAATAACTAAATGTTTTGGTTACATTCAAAACTCGAAATCTGAACCCAACTCTCTCCTGTTTCTCATTTACAGGTTTGGTCTGTTAAACAGAAAACCAACCGCGCCTGCCCGTCGGCTGTCTCCTCCTCTGGACCTGCTGCCCGCATTAATATTCAGCCCTTCAGCCAATCAGCCGAGCTGGGTGGATGACATCATGAGCTAGGGAACAGTGAACAGCCAGTGAAGCATCCAGCCTGCCGAACAAGCTTTGCTTTTAGGGTCAGGAACTGGTCTGACAAGAGAATGGCAGAACTGCCTTTAAACCGTCACTAGGACTGTACGGCTGGCGATGAATCCAGCGGGACTCCAGGCCCAAAGGCGAGACACTGAGCAGGAGAATGTGAAGACATATTTCAGGTAATTCCCTCTGTGTGTAATGCAATAAGGGATGTGGAAAGGGGGGAGCAGAGGAGAGCTGGAGGAGGAGGGGAGAGGCTGTGTATGTAGGGGTTGCTTTGTAGCCTTCCTTTTTCTTCCTGCACTCTGCATTCTGGCCTGCTAATCAGGCAGCTGTTTCCTCAGCAGTCCTTCTCTTCTCTTGGGCTGAGATGGGAATAGATGGCCCCACTGGATGAGCTGGATGCGTTTTATATCATCTCACACTCTACCCTGCATCCCATCACCTCTGTGTACACTCCTTTATATCTCACAAATATAGCATCCTTATCACTTGGAATCAACGGTGGCGTTTGAGCAATCCTTGTGTCAGTGAAAGTGTGGGTGTGTGTGTGTGTGTGTCTGTGTGAAATGCAGCAGCTGCAGTGGCTACACAGAAGCAAGAAAGAAGCAATGCTATTTTTGGGAGCTGCTGGATGGATCAGAGCTGTACATGCTGATGTGGATGGGCTGGTGATAGATGGTTTATGTACTGATGGATGCTCTTTTTTTCATTTATTTGAGCTCTCCTCTGCATCGCCTCGCTTATGGTCTCTGGGAAGGGATACACACACACACTCGGATCGGAGACAGCTCCGTGTCCTGGCTTCAAACATGGTTGTGTGCAGCAGCTTCATGGCGGCTGTAGTGACAGGGAGATATACAACATCTGGTCACCTGACTTTACTGGGGATCGGAGTGGGGGTGGGTTCTGTGAAAAACCGAGCTGTTCTAGCTCGGATTCCTCCCGGCCGTCATCAGTAAAGGAGGATGGAGGAGATGACTGCAGAGCAAGCTGAATCTGTCTCCCCTGCAGCCTCGCTCTGTGTGTGCTGCAGTGGTTGTGTCGCCGGCGTACAGGGAGTGGGAGATTCCTCTCCCAGGAAGCGCAGTCATCCTGAGCAGGAGCAGGGCCTGATGGGAGACCTGTTGTCTGGTGTGAGGAGAAATATTAGGGAGTCATGTCAGCGACTGAGGGAGCGCCAGATGATCATAGAGGGGAATTGGGGGATGGGTTAGTGAAGGTGCTGCTCTCTTTGCACATTGATCTCCGTTACAGTTCTCCCAGAGACTTTGCCCTCTAAGCATCATTTCTCCTACTAATACTCGTCGTTATATAAAGTAGAAGCAACCTATTTGCATACTCTGTACAAAAATACATTTAGACGTATTTTTCTCGCTTATATGAGACTGAACTTTACTTATCTTCCGTCAGTGGGGATTACCAAAATTGTTAATATTTACTAAATCCCAGATTATTGAGAAACTTTAAGCAATTTGTGAGTGGCCATGTGAGGATTTCATAGCTTTGTAAATGTTTAAGTTAAATGGATGCAAATCTGTGGATGTATTTGAAGGCAACACCTCAAACACTGCTTCCTTGTCTGACATCATGGAAAAATCTGAGAAAATAAAGCAAGTTATGAGGAAAAGAGTTTTGAACCTCCGCATGTTGGACACGGTGATCTGTTCAACCTTCAGACTGTTCTGTTTCTTAGAAATAAAAGTGTTTTGGTTTGAAATGTGTGTTTTAGCCCCAGGCCTGTCACAATAACAAATTTTCCTGGACGATAAATTGTCCCCGAAGTTATTGCGAAAAACGATAACGTTGTTGTGTTGAGACCATTTTCAAGTAATAATAATGCAAGAACACATGCTTACAGATCAATAAACTTTCAATTCTGGTGAACATTTAACACTGGAACTGGAAGACATTTTAAATATCCACTATAAATAAACAAAACAGAAACAAAAAATAAAATGAATCATGAAGTCTCTGTTAACAAAACTGTCCTTCAAAATAAGGGCTAGTTGAAACCAAAGCACCAGACTGAAGACTTTTATCATCCAGCTCTTCGTAGAAAAAGAGAAAAACTATAAATTATGCAAGTGAAAATTATTGAGTTTGTTTTAACTTATCATGCCATTAGTTGATTTATTGATTATTGTGACGTGCCTAATTAGCCCCAAAGGATGTTGTGAACATGTTTGCTGAAAATAGTACAAAAATGTCGTTATCCACAGCGAAATTAGTCAAGCACCGTCATGGACCGAAAAAGCACTCAGCTAGGAAGAAGCCATTGCCTCAAAAATGACCAGATTAGAGTTTGTAAATATACTATGGGATAAAAAACCTTATTTATTAGAGTATTTTGGTCTGAAACTAACATTGAAGTGTTCATCCATTATTTGTAGGAAAAAGAGGAGACGCTTGCTAGGCTATGGGCTTGGCAGCATGGATGTTTTGCTGTGCATTGTTCTTAACATACACTTATTATCCAACCCAGACATCTTCAGTGCTGCTTCATAGGATCGTTGGGTGGTTTGGGTCTCACCACATCATACTCCCTCCCCCAGGCAAGACAGTCAGGGTTGATCAGGTCCTGGCTTGTGTCTAATAGTTTGTGTGCACCATATAGATGGCATCAGGAAAAAAAAAAACCCATTCTGGTGCTAAAAATGCACCATCAACCACAACTAGTTTGTGGAAAGGAACCAAAAACAATTGGCCCAAGTTATAACAGTTAAGCCATTTTTAACAAATACAACAGCAAAATGTGTGTATAGTTAAAAATAATTATCTCCTTAATTTTTAATTTACTAAATATAAATAACGAATTAGTCATAACAACTGACCACAAACAACAAAGGTTTATTCTAAAGTGTTGTCAGACAATAAGTAAAAAACAAGGCTTTGTGTCTTTTTGTCTTATACTTAAATACTTTGTTTCAGTTCAGTGCAGCTTTCTATCCTGCTCTTAGACTGACGGAGAAGCAGCCACTTCATTTTTGTCAATCTACTGAAGGGTCTTAATCAGAAGACAGGTCGACAATCAGTCAAAGTTATGGTATACTATTAGAGCAGAATTATTCTGTGCTTTTGCGTCCTGCTATTCAGCGATCTGTGAGACTGTTGCTGGATAATCAGTCTCGATTGCTCTCCTGCTAAGCTTCACACTTGTCCCGCGATACTCCATATGTCACCTTCATCATATTCACATCACACCTTTCTCTATAGGAGTCCGTCACGAGCAAATAGACTTTTTTCTGTTATCGTCTAGGTAAAAGGCTGTTCTGAGTCATTCTGCATGTTAAATGCACCTCTCTTATGTGCTCTGAAACAAAATGAAAGTGACTCATCTCACAACAGTTGTGTGTATTTATATGCTGGAACTAAAATACAGATACAGTAAAGACCCCCAGCTTAGTGCTTATGGTGAATATAGAGCAGTTTATTGTGGTTTAGCTTTTCACGCTAAGGTTGAAAATCACTTTTATGGTTCAAACAAGTTTAAATACATAAAACTATTTCTATAGTTTATCATAAATGTATTGTTTTCCTTACTGCTTGACTGGAACATTTTTAAAATGTTTGTTTTAATCTATTATTTCAGCTCATGTCATCTGACCTGAAGTTTTTAAAACTGTTAAGCTAATGAGCTAACAAATAACTTATTGACCTTAACATGTACAACATGGTGTACCACACAATCTAGCAGTTTTTAAGTAAAATAGTTACTTGATACGTATTGTCTTATTAGCAACAAGATCCTTTTTATTATAATTAAGCATTTTGTTCAATAAATGTAACAAATTCTCTATAAAATACAGTTCCGTTGTATCAGGTGTTTTATTATGCTTACATCTATCATTGTAGGTATAAATACAATGCAAAAATATAAATTAAAACCCAAGTGATGTTCATAGAAGTTTTTTCTTTTTTTGTTAAATGCATGTAGTAAAGAGTTTAATAAAGGTAGAAGAATTATTTTCTAAAATATGTTTCTTGAATCACACGTTAAAGGGTTGATAAAAGTGGTGGTTGGTTGTCACGTTTCCTGCAGATAATCTCTATTTGTGATTTTTCCAAACTAAAATTTTTTCCACAGAGCTAGATTTGCTTTTCTGAGTGGGGGATAAAAGTGGTAGCCTTCTTTCAACCAGCTGACCAGCAGTGTGCAGCCACTTATTTTTTGTCTGTAGAGCAGGCAAAAAAAAAAAATCAGGTCAGCCTGAAACATTGTCAGCAAAGTCACCTTGAACTCTAGGAATGGTATTCTTTAAAAGCTTTGCTATGACTTGGCCAGACGTAGGCATTTCTTCTTCTTTGTTTTTAAAGGTTTTTGTAACACTAGCTGCTTTTATTTGCTGTAAGTTGTACAAGGAATGAGTAGAGAGATGGGGGAAAGACTTGCATCAAAGGTTCAAGGGTCAGGAATTAAACTCCAGCTGCTGCAGGGACTAGCAGCCTCGTACATGGGGCACTCGTTTAACGCTACTGTACTGGACCAAGCCTATTTCTGATTAGTGAGTGCATAGTAGAAGTAGCTTCCAACTGTGCTCTATTTATTCCTAAAGGTATTCCTGACAGCACATGGCAGAAGCAGGACTTTATTTGTGCGCTGAAACAATGTGCGTTTCTTTTTCCATGCTAGCCTCATTGTCTCCAGGAGTATTAGCGTGCTGTTCTGGGCTGTCCTATGTTTTCCACTTGTCACCGTAACCCAACACAAGCAGCTTCTCTTACCTCAGCCCAGCTAACAAAAGCAGCAGACACAGTACCTCATCTTGGCCTGCAGCCTGTTAACTGGGCCGGCCTGAAACATGATATAGGGACACAGAAAATGCATACAAGGAGACCTCCATCTGTTGAGGGCTGGGCTGCCGCCATTGAGCCAGGTTATCGTTTCGGGCTCTTGTTGTGGCCCCCTGTGCGGGTTGCTCCTGTGTGTGTTTTTAAGGTCACAGCAGTTCTTGCAGTAGGTGTTTCAGAGCTCCAGTCTGTGTGTCATGGATTAGCATGTAGGATTGGAAGCCATCTGGCCATTTTGTCTTAGATAGAGGAGGGGGAGTAAGCGAGGGAGATGGATGAAGAGAGACAGAAGAAACACTCACACACTGACACATTGACACAGCTCCCTCTGTAATCTCCCTGCTTGATGTCTGTTGCTACTTACAGCAGGTTTAGTTGCATGTGTGACTTTATGTGTCGCCTCCTCCATAGATATTCATGTCGCCTCACCTAGACGTTCAACACAAGGACAGGACAAGAAATGTGTTGGTGGCACGGTACCTATGTAGGCTGGAAAGTTATGGAGTTTGATTTCAGTATGGAAAAACAATTGTATTATTTTCTACCTCATTGTCTAAATTTTTAATGTTTTTCTTTTCTTCCTTGTGTCTTCACTTCTTCTTAAGCTTCCTTCTGTCCTTCATCTCCTTCCTTTCTTCCCTTACAACTGCTCCCTTCCTTACTTACTTCCTCTTTCAAACAGTAATAAAGGACAAAATATGCTAAAAGTAATTCTTTTGGAGAAGTTTTAAAAATGATGACTGAAAGATGAGCTTTTTGAATAAATCTGTTTGTTTGCTTATACTTTTTCTCGTCTCCTTATTCTGTCATAAATACATGTGGAGTCTGAAATCCCTGATACTATTTAAGATTTGACAAAAACCATAAGAGGCTTATACATCAAAGGTGTTTAAAATCCCAGGTTTTAGACAAACAAATAGATCAGTCATACTTATGTCCATGTAATTTAATTAGTTTAGGTAGAAAGAGTAAATTAGCCACACAATATCACAGACCCTATTCCACCTTTTCAGTTTTGCCTTCTCTCTACATTCAGGTGCAAATGCAGTTTGTAGCAACTGGCCACATCTTTGTTTATTCACTTGTTGACACAAAAATGACTCTACAAGATCTGCCGGCTTTTCACGCCCATCCTCTGATCCATTACAATGCCTGTTTTAAACCTTTCAACTCGTCTATAAGCAGGTGGACCAGCTGGCGTGGCAGGAGGGAATCCACTCCCCTAACCGTCTCCAGCTGGCTCTCTAACAGGCCCACCAACACCACACTGTTGAAGAAAATACTCCATTTGTAGATAATGTAGGCTAATATGGCAAAAATATTTCTGGTGCAAAACAGGAAAAACTTCATTTTTATGTTAAAGTTCAGGAAATACTTGGTTGTTTTTTTTAACCTGCTGAGTATTTCGTAATGCGTGGAAGCCATTTTTTTTTTTTTTAGCACTGCTGCTACAATAATCAGCAGTTTGTTACTACTGTACTTTTTAAAAGTTGATTAATATATTTATTTAGAATTCCCTGACCAAAGTGTGGACATGATTTGTTCTTTTTGCTGTAATGTTTACAACCAAAGCAGCCTATTTTGTGATTTGTTCAGCTAAATTAACTTGTTTACAGCCACAAGAGGTTAGATAAGCCTTTTTTAAGATGAATATCTACTATGGGATGTTTAATCAGATGATTAAATTATAAATAATCTGTTTTTTATGTTTTAAAATGAAAAAAATCATTTTTTTTTTACTTTTAAGGAGCCAATGTGTAAAAGATTATGTCAAAATAGAATGTAGAAAATTAACACCATTAGTGGCAGTCTTATAAGGGAGCCAAGGTAAGATCTTGTTTAGTCAGTGCTAAAGAACGAAATAAAATAACAAATACTTACAATGCCTTTTACAAATACAAAAATGCACCAATCATCACAATAGAAATCCATTTTATCTCAAAAAACAGGCCACGACAAACCAGTTCTAATGCAACGGCGTGTGCCGCACCGGCGCCGCAGATGGAACCGGCTGTTGTTCAGATCAGTCCACAGAGAGATGGAAGGCTCTAACTCATATCATTGAGTTCATTCAAACTTTGCTTCTTTCATTGACTAAGCACATTAAAATGCAGCTAAAGGAGGCAGAACCTAATTAGATTCTAGCAGTGATGAAAAGTTAAATGACTTTGCTTTTGTCTTTTGTTTATTCAGTCTCTATTTTTGCTCTGAGGAGTAAGCTTGTGGACGGTGGCAGTGTTGCTGCGAATTAAACAACACTGGTTAACATTTTAGTCAGACTGATATACAGCTTTCTGAGTTTTCCATCGAGGAAATCCCTGGTCTAAAAACATTCCCTGAATTCAAAGAACTAGTTTTATAAAAATCATTTTTATAAAATTAGAATGAATTCTTTGTAGTGATGGAGGGACTTACTTACTCCTTTAAAGAGTCAGTAAAGCTTTGGTCAGATGTGTAAAAAGTCTTAAAATACATTCAGCTTTTATTGCAGAAGCATATTCTCACACCGATTTCTTTTCTAACCAAGTTTTAATTTGAGTGCATTTATTCATTGGCGAAAGCAGTGAAAGTTAAGAAATAATTTTGAATTCCACATTTATTGGCACCGTTATTGTTCCCTATAAAATACTGCAATCAGAAATGACTGATTTGATGCAACATTTGTTCAGATTTGAAGGATTATGTGTTGACACTGTCAATCATGCTCATGTATGCGTTGTTGACTCATATTACACTGTCATTACATATTTTTATAAAAGTTATTTACTTTAGTGATGAGAGTATCTAGTAATATTTAATTATTAATACCTGACCTCTTGTTTCTTAGGTGTTTATGATTTGACACAACATCCCATTTGTTTGTGTTTATTTTGCCATTTGCAGTGAAGAGTGATTTATTAGTTTGTTACTCCATAGTAACAAAAGAAGCTGTCTAATGTGGAAGGCTCGCCAAATTAAAAGCTTTTTCTGTCCAACCATCGTAAACATTAGTGATTCAAGTTTGCTAAACCTAAGAGTTTTGAAGTTTACTGTCAAAAAATGGCTCACCATTAGAATGATTGTCCAAAAGATTTGACCAAATCCAGACAGAAATGGTTCACGTTTTACCAGCAGGCGTGCCAAATAGTAGTAGTAAAAAAAAAAAAAAATCTTCAGATAAATGTGAAATCTTTTCAAATTTGACAGACTGATTACAGTGAAAAAAACCTTAATTTATTTTACTTGGGAGCAAAGTTGTGTTATAGAAATTATAGGTTGTTTTATAGTTTCTTTCCATTTATTTTATCTTAAATCACACAGATTTTCATAAATATCCAGGACCTGGAAGTTCCAGTGAAATCATTGTTAGTAGATCCACAGAATGAATTTAGTAAACTACTAACAGACAGTTTAGAGCCTTTATAAATGCCTTTAATGGAAAATAATAACAAAAGGATCAAACATATATTGTATTAATACTTTTGTTAGTAAAAGAGTAACATTTTAAATCCTAGACAATAACCAGCTTCAGTTTCTTTCCCTGATAGCTGAAAGTGTCAGAAGACGAAGATTTTCCCAGATCTATCAGCTCATACATTTTTATTAATTTTAGCCACTGTGAATGCAATTCGTGACATCCATTTACAGAGTTCCTTCAAACATACATATATGTGAAATGCGTGTTTGAGAGCACAAATGCGCATTAGAGAGCAGCATAGGAGCAAGTTCAGCTGAACTAAATATTAAATGACAGAGCGAGCTCTCACGCTTTCCCAGCAGGAGAGTTTAGGAACGGATGATGCCTGGTAAAATGAGAGGCTGTGGGGATTAAGAAGGCCCTGAGTGCGGACTAACCAGTTTTTTTTTCTGCCTTGTTTTGAATATGGGGAACTTTACACCACCGCCTGTGAACGGTGGATTATTTAATAAAATCTGTGTCAACCAAGGGGGAATTTGTGAGTCAGTGTTATTGAATGTGTTTGATATGAGAAACAAATTAGCTACTGGTATGATATTAATGCAGGTTAATATTAACAAGCTATGCCAGGCTCATAAGGCTGATGCTAATTAATTAGTAATGGACAAAATCAATGTGTTGAAGCTTAACATTCAATCAAAAGTGCAACGCGTTTATATAATTAGGGTGAAATAAAATAAAAACTGTGGATGATCCTGATTAATTCTAGTAAACCTGTTTTAATTATGTGATTTTTATAACCTAATTCTTAGGAAAAACTGGGATCAAATATGTCATAGATTTATATAAACACACTAATGACAAATCTGGCATTAAAGTTAGCATAAAAGATATATAGACGGTGACTAAAATTGGATTGGAGATTTTTGTGCACAGGTGCTAGGTGAGAATAGAATGATAAAAATATTTAGGGAAAAAACTTTACTCTTTCAACTTCTACATCAGTGAAATAATCTTAGAATTTAAGCTGAGTGTGAGTCTGCGATCTATTGAACTTGTGAAGGATCCAGTGTCTCTCTGTGAATGGACATTTAGAGTGCAAGAGCAGCTATTGCTTTCATTTAGCTCTGTCTTTGACATTGTGTAATCATGCTCTAGTTGGCATGTTATTATTGGATTTAAGCCTTTTATGCCACCACGATTAAAAGATGTCTCTGGTCATCCCCTGAGATGCATACATCTCCTAAAAATACTGGTTGGGGAAGAAAACAGCTCTTTCAAATTTAGCTTGCTTTGTTGGTTAAAATACAATGGTGTACTTATTATTAAATATTACCATGCAAGGAAGACTTTAAGAATGAAATATTTGATAATTTTGTATTGTTAGATTTTCACATCAATAAGTTGATTTTCAAACTTTGCTTTTTCGTCAGCTAAATGTGTTACTGGAGTGTTTTAATATCACAATATTCTTCCACAGTCAATGTTTCCCCCCATATCTATTAAATATGAGCCGAGAGCGCAAACTGAAATGAGGGTAAACAATACGTTCTGGTTCTCACAGGCCTCATATTACAATTAAATCTTTATTACTTAAACGCTGGCAGCTGTTTCATTCTAGTCTGAGCAACAGGCTGAAGTTGTAGTTGTGTCAGAAAACGAAGATTCCAGGTAAAAAGGGACGACATCCAGCGGATGGCTGGGAGCCAGGACACAAACTTTAGCCGGTTGCAAAAAGGGCGTAATGCCTGCATACAGGGTGTTGCTCAACCCGTCCAACCAGCATGCAGCAGCCTTTCAGACAGTCTGTGTACCGGCTTTGTAATATTACTTTAATCAACCAGCATATGCCTCGAGGTTTTTTCTAAACCTGCAGAATAAATGGAGGATATGTACCAATTACAGGATTGCTAGATGCTAGATGTATACCTGGTATACAAATTTTGTTACGTTAGAAACTGGCTTGCTGTTGCTAAGCTATAAGAAAAGAAAAACAACGTAAACAGAGACCCAGTTTTGAGGGGGACCAGAGTTTATTGAGTCTGAGCCCAGAAAAATACGGGTATTCATCTATCTTCACTCTCCTCTGTCACATTCTCACCCAAATAAGGTAGAGCGGCCCAGAGCGCTACTGTCTGAACTAATAACAACCAGTGAAACTGTTATTTATCAGATGTTGTACTTGTATTTGACTGCAGTAGTTCAAGGCTACCTATGGTTTCTTATAGCTGATAGTGCCTTGAAAAAAGTATTTGTACCTCTTAAATAGTTGAATAAGTGTAACTTTACTCAGTTTTATTGTTTTTTTTTATGTGATACACCGATTGCAGGACACAGGGGTCATTTAAATAATGTTACAGATGTTATGTTGAATTTGGGACATTTATAAGAAAATTATTAATATATTATTTACACTAAGCCTCCCTTGAAAATTTCCTTTTCCTTTCCAGCACCGTGAAAATACTTTTAGCTGATTCAGAGGTGATCATTTCATTCTGAGAATCACTGAATGAGCTGAGAGAGGAATGGATTCCACCATGCTTTCTGTCCAAATGCACATAAATGGATTTGGATCTGTGACCACACCACTGCAAACTCAGATGTCTGTTTTCCCTCCACACCTTACAAACAAACCGGACACAAAAGAAGGGACACTTCCTTAATCAAACTTTAAAAATCAAGTTACGCTTAAGATGGCCATGATAACCGAAGTACAAACAAAACCAAACCAACCTGACCCCGTGTGAAAAAGTAACACCCCCGGAGTCCCCGTGTCAAATCACACATTAAATGTGATTAAAACCAAACGTTTCACTAGTCTCAGCAAAACCTGTTTTCTGACTGAACGTTAGAATCAAGAAATTACTGAAACAGAACCTGTCCAACAACATAAAGTCAAATCTCAAAAATGCTTCTTTACCTCCCCAAATATATGAAATCATCAAAAAACAAATAATCTGTAAAGGAGCAGATTCATCTGAACAAGTTAGAGTGTTTTAAACCCAGTAAGTGTTTGATGAGTTTAGATTTTGAAACTATATTTTTGAATCATTCTCAAATGCCATAATTTAGGAGCCGTAAAAATGTAAACATCTGTTTAAGGGTGCTGGTGATTTATTATGTGATCACCTTCAGGTTCTGGTGAGACATTCTGCGCGGTTTGATTAAGAGATGTAAAAAAAGATTTTAGTATTTGTAGGTTTGTTCCTGATGGAAATTTTAACAGCCTAAAACAAAAAATGTTAAGAGGGAAAACTACTATATTTTGTACTTTTTTGTTATTTCCTACAGATTTCATCTATGCTTGTTTCATAAGTATGAACAAACATTAATAAAAATAGCTTCTTAATTTACTGCTTGAAACATCTAGGCAGTAATTGTGCTTTACTTCATAGATTTTATTGCTATTACTTGTATTTTTTTTAACAAGAGGGCACACACACAGTCTAAATCTAATGAACATAAAGTTGAAACAAACAAAGTTCTGGAATTTTCTAGAGTCTTTTGTGGCTTGTTTGATCGATTTCCTCTCTAAAAAGCGAGTGTTGCTTGTATTTTTAAATCTGTGGCGTCTGTGCTGCAACTCTGGGGGTTCATCCTGACCTTGAGAAAGCAATCATGTGAGCAGCACATTGACGTCTGTGTGTCATCGCCCCACACTGTTTGATTCTGTGGTTTTGTTGTGCTTTTTTTACTATTTGGTGTTTCTGAGTGTGTTTGTTAAAAGCGAGCAATTGCTGTCTGAAGAGTCGCACAAAAGTGGTCATAATGAGCTGTCCGGAGATCTTTAAGCTTGAAAAAGATAACAATAGTCAAAGCTGCTGCAATGGAGTTTCCCTTTATTTCTCTTTATCCTTCGGAAGTCCTCAAACTGTCCATCCCATCCAAGTAATCAGCATCCTTCAAAGATGCCCGGCCAAAGCCAAGGCAAACAGAGAGCGCGTCCTAATCAGGCACATGGAGAGCCGGGCTTATGGAGCCCTGCCCCCACTGCGGGACCATTACTGGACTGCCAGGGGTTCAAGATTGGAGCTTCCTCATATGTTTGCCATTCAAATAAGCATTAATGTTTAAGGGGCGCAGAAAATTCCTCTGCCTCGTGGATAATTTAATATTTTATGGGATGGAAATGTGAAAATGTTCAAAGTAAAATCTGAACTGAGCTGGTTTGTTTTGTGGTGGATTTGTACTTTTTATATTTTGTTGTAGCTACTAAAGCCTATAGGGGTTTCAGATGGAGGCTGCAGGTGGAATTTTGATAAATTAGCATTCTGTGGATTAAAGTGCAATGTTCCTAACTTTCCCTCAGTTTCAAGGAAAAGGAGCATATATCCTACAGTGCACAATGCTCAGAGATAAACTTATGTGTGATTTAGAAAGAGACGGTGCTTGTTTCAGGGACAGAGTTCTCACTGACTGCCTTCCCTGCATGTCAGTCTGCACAGTAAATAGGTCAGTGTTTTAGTGAAGAATCACTAATGTCTGAGCCTTCATGAGTCTGCCTTTTTTAGCCGTCAGGCCCACCAGCCAACAGCTTCATGAGCCAGCTGTCAGGCATGTTGTTAGTAAAACGGACACTTGGCTTTCAGGGCTGCAGATTTGATTTACTTCTTTTTTTGTTGTAGAGCTGTGCAAAGTGTTTCAACAGACATCCCAAAATCACCAAACGCAATAATAATATTGCTGAAGAATGTTTGTACTATATTCCAGTTTTCAATATATCATGTTTTGCATTTTTGTAACATATTCAGCGTGTTGGTTGAGCATGTTAGCTGCTACCAACCTGCTAGCTAATATTAGCGTGGTAGCTAACATTAGGATCCCAACTTCCCAAAACTGAATCTAGGAGCACACAACAACTGTTTGTTTTTGTTTTTTTTATATGCTTCTATGGCAGCATAAATCTTTAGAAAATATGTGTCAGCTTTAAAAACTTTTAGAAGTAAAGCAAACACAGCCTCAGACTTAAAGAAAATAAACTGCTGAGTTTTTGGCCATTTTTATTCTGAGTGGGAGGAATTTGTGAGTATTACATGTTTTATTATTGATGATGCAAAAGGTGTGATATATTACCATTGTTTAGACATATTTTCTCTAATTATACCCATTGAAATGCATCTAAAATTAGTTTAGAAAAATCTTATCTTATTTCACTGATGATTCTCGACCGTAAAGATGTCACTTCTTATTTAATAACATCTACTTACATGTTAATATTAGTTCACTAAAAAATTATTCATATTAATTTTACATCTCCTTTATGTTTTTAAACAAGCTATTTGTATTGTTATATTAAGCAAAAATATTATTTATGAATAATTATTAAAACTCCTACATTTGATGGCACTAATGAAGACAGTATTTGAGATGACATTTCAGTGCTATGTCTTTAGTTAGTTTTTTTTTTTTTTTAGGAAAAAGAAGAACAAATGCTTAACAAACTAAAATGATTAGTTATTCATACTCGTTCACAGGAGACGTACCTGTTTCCATGTTCTAATTACATTTTTGTTAGACTGATATATTCTCATTAATATTTTGTCATGTTGAGTAAAAAAGTTTGAGGCAACTATTCCTTCCTTTAGATTTGATGCATGCTAGAAAATATATAAATTTTCTGATGTTTTATATTACCTGTAAACATGATGAGACCTTTTGAAAAATTAATTTGTGGAAGTGTCTATTCCAGTTTGATGGAAAAATAAATGTGTGCTAATTTTTAATCTCCAGACAGAAGTTTTGACTTCACTTACTTTGACCCAGGAGTGTTAGGAAACCGTTGGATTCTTTTGCTAATTTATGAAATAGTAAAACGTAACATTCAAACTTTTCTGTGTTCTCTCAAAACAAAATTGAATACTTTATGGCGACTGTACATAGTTGTTCCAATGTATTTGGGGTAATGGACTGTTATGTTTTGTGTATCACCTTAAAGACATTTCTACTGAAGCTCATCCAGACATGAAGACATCCCTACGGGTACTACTTATCGTCTTGACAAGAGTTTTGTTTGTTGTTCAATGCTGTTTCAGTGTGGACATTGTGAAATTCCTTTCTAGACAGCTTGGTTTTGCTAGTTTTGTTGTTAGTTATATGCCCAACATCAACCTGAGAAAATCTGTTTTAGGCTCAACTGGAATTCACCAAATGGAGGAAGAAATGGTGTTGAGGTTTTGTTGTATTAACGTTTCCACATTTCTTTTTCTCCTGATGATGGCATTTTATTTTTGTGAAGTACGCCAATCACTCTTTTATTAAAACAACAACATAGCATGATGTTGGAATGACATTCTCTGGTAAATGGTAAATAACCTGTACTTGTATAGTGTTTTATAAAGTCCAGAGTTCTCCTTCAGACCATGTTAGTAAAGGACCTGGTTCTTTGTGGATTGTAACACCTTTAGCAAACATTTTCACAATGTGTTTTGCATTGTTAAACTTTAGTTTTAACATCAGTTATTAAATGGAAAAAAATAATAACGTGTCTTCTTACATGATATATTCAGACATCTGATTGCCGTTTGCTTTGCTTGCCGCTTTTATTTTAAAGTTTTAACTTTAAAGTGAATTTAACAGTACACAACTCGAAGTCGCAACCCGCTACCTGAAAAGGGTGCTTTGTTTTTATGTCTCTGGATCTGTAAATATCTTCGCTTAAAAGAAGTGAAAACAAGCCTCACATTTAGGACTCGTGTTTGTTTCCTTTTATTGTTGCACAGTACCTATACTGAACTGTGACCCAGAAACCAAGCTGCATGCCAAACAGTGATTTACGTGTACCATTACACTGCTAATAACTTGTGTCCAACATTTATTGCTCCGTTTTGCAGTTCACTGGCCGGCCTCCACAAATAATTTACAGCTGTTCTTTAATAACAGTTCTCCAAAATGGAAGTATCTTTATGCTGTTTTCACGATAATCTGTTCATTTTACTTTCTGAAGGAGAAAAAAAAGTGCCTAAAAGCCGTGGAGAAAGACGATGTACAATTGAGTTATTTAATTTTTTTTGTTTTTGTTTTCTACATGCAACAGTAGTGATAAATATCAAATTACATAAGCTATCTTGTGGAATTGAAAGGAAAGTTTTTTGTGATGAAATGACCCATAATTTGTTCATATTTCCCTCATGTTTTTACTGCCTGATGCAGCCGTTTCACTCCATGCAGTGGCTTCTTGCATAATATTGCTGTTTTTGGAGACAAATCTGATTCAGTTATAACTTTTTGTTATGCTTCATCTTCCTACCTATCCAATTCCTCTATTCCAAACCTGCCATATTTGGAAATAAACTGAGTCTTTTGTGCCCTGTCAGATTTTTGTTGTCTTGAGCGATGGTTGCATAAAATCCCACAGGCCACTGTGAAACCAAATGGTAATTTTTCAGAGACGGTGCACACTGTTGTAGACCAGGGGAGTGTGTCTTTGTTTGCTAATGTAGGTCTCCACTAAGGGGGCCGCCTGGATGTCCCGCTTTCTGGGACGGCTGTGCTGCATATCACATGATAGGCTTGGCCTCAGGGTAAAGCAGTGAAGGAGTGTAACATGGCGGAGGGATGGGTAGATGGAAGATGAGAATGATAGAAGAGTTCCCTTGTGCCAGATTATCTTAGAGTCAAATCCTGGTTACTTTCACAGCTGAAAAGATTCACTGGACAGCGCACGCCACCACAGCTCGAGAAACCCCAGCATTTACAGAGGAGAGTAGCAAAATGTTGCATATTTATGTAATTTTTTGGCTTTTTTTACCCACCGTCTCTATTTAGGATTCCTAAATTATTTAAAGAGTGAAATTTAAATAATAAAAATAACTATGGTGTTTGGATTTATTCTCTTATCCAAATAGGGGATGATCAAATGTGTAAGGAATTAACTTTTTGACCTATTTACACAAACGTGAAACAAAATAATATCACACATTCTCCTGAAGAAACCATTCCTAACTTGAAACATGGTGGTAGAATATTGTTGGTGCACAGTAATAAACAAACAGCCAGCAATCTTTACACCAATGATCTGAAACAGGATAAGTCACTTGCTCCTGCTTGGAAACCACAACTCGAGTTTTGCACTCAAAGGTAGGAATTTCACAGTTCCAAGTCCTAATAATCACCTGGCTTAGTATCTGTAGTCAAAATTACAATTGGAAAAATTACAAGTTCCTTACTGGTTTCCATTAACCTCACACGCTTAAAACTTCAGTCTGGAAATGGTCACATGCAGCCTGACCGTGTTTCATGTCCGAAATGAAAAAACAACTGTAAGCTATTAAAACACACTGTTACGCTAAAATAATAAAATACTATTCCAATTTTCAACTTTAAATCCCAAAGTAAAGCAGGTTTACTCTTATGTTTTCTCATAAGTGAATCTTTGTATGCTGGTTATTTAAAGTCTCTTTGTCCTCACTAAGATCTTGTTTCTCTCTGTTTTTCCTCTCAGGATCTTGTGAGTGCTACTAAAGATGTCTGATAGTGTCGATATTGAAGAGAAGCCACCAGCCCCCCCCTTGAGAATGAACAGTAGTTCCCGAGACTCTTCATCAGTGAATCACGCATCTAAACCACTTCCAATGGCTCCTGAGGAAAAAAACAAGAAAGCTCGCCTGCGCTCCATCTTCCCTGGAGGAGACAAAAGTGGGCATCGTTCTGCACCTTTTACACTCCTTTTTATTGCTCATTTGTGTAGTTGCACTAGTCTGTGTAATTAAAAAGAAACTAACATTAGAAATGTGCTATTATTTATGTTTTTGCAGCAAACAAAAAGAAGGAAAAAGAACGTCCAGAGATATCCTTACCCTCAGACTTTGAACACACAATCCATGTCGGCTTTGATGCTGTTACAGGAGAATTTACAGTAAGTATTCATTTCACTATAAAAACAGGTCATTAAATAAGTACATGTGTGTTTCTAAAAAAGAAAAAAAAACATACACCACCAGTCAAAAGTTTGGACACAACTTCGATTGATGACACATCATCTCATCAATCGAATGAGATGATGTGTCCAAACTTTTAACTTATTTGAAAAGCTCACCTCTGTAAGCCTTTATAGCAAATGCAGAGTGATTAGATGTAAAGAAAAATCTTTTCATGTATACATTTCTATTCTTAAGTTGTATGTGATAAAAGCCACTTATACATTTTGAAAGACAACTGGACATTGCAGACAGAATCTCCTTTATAATTTCATGTTGCACGGTTTGGAAGACAAAAATATTTGGAAATGTGTAAGCTTTTAAAAATAAGTGTTGTGAATGTATCAGAAGATGTATTGTAAAAAGACGGAAAAATTATGTTTTGGGTTAACAGAAATGTTGGTAGATGTAACATAAAAAACTGATAAATAACAGGAAAAATTCTTATGCAAATTCAGTAAAAACCGGTAATTTTCTGCCAGTACATTTCCTGTTCTTTTATGGAATTTCCATCAGAATTTTTTTCCATTAAATTTTTACCATAAAAAACTGTTAAATTACGGGGGAAAAAATGTTAAATTGCGGAAAACATTTTGACGGAAATTCTGTTAAAAAACAGTAAATGTACTGGCAGAAAATTACCAGGACATTTTCCATTTTTTACAGAATTTTATTTTACTGTGTACATTTTTAATAGGGAACCAGACTTCATAAAATTGTTTTTCTGCATCTACATATGCATAATGCAAATGAAAAGTGAAATTAACATTTTGAGTTAAATAATTCAACAAAATGCATAAAAAATGAGACATTAACAGTCTTGCATAGTTAAGGTTTTACATTTTTATCTTCTTTTAGCTTGATTTATTTCACTTTAAATGTGACTGGCGTGTGTGTGAAGTTGAAATCAAATTTTCAGCCCCTTATAAAAACAACCTTTGCACTGAGGATAACATGTTCTGCTCTATTTGACTTTCAAATGTTTGGGTAATGCCATCAGTGCCATCAGTGACAACTAGTTCCTTGTTCATATGGAAAGCTATGTGCTAGTGGCAAACAGAGCTCCATTTTAGCTGTTTTAAACTGAACACTTGCTTAAGCTTGTTTCATGCTTTTCCGAGAGAACAGAGTGGAATACTGTTGATTCGTCCCTGGATCGCTATCCGAGTATCATTTTTCCTGAGCCCCTTCTGACACCAGTTATATAGCTGTGGCTATTTTCTGCAGAGATTAAGCTTTAAGTGTAAAAATGTGCAGAGAGTGTGATGAAACACTGGTAAATGACACTAACTCGCACTGAAAGACTGTCCATCCGAATGGATTAAAACACATAAGAAGACACAATTCCAAAAATATATAAAATCCTTCTACATGTCTACTGTAAATAGGCCATAAAAATTCAACGTGACTCGGAGTGGTAAATGTTGAGCTTTGTTCAACGCTTCAACGATCGACATTTACAGTTTGCATGTGCTAAATGCCAAGATAATAAGAAATATTTTTTAACTAAGAATTTTACACAGACTAAAGTTCATTAAAATCATTTGAGGCACTATTGTGGATATATTTTAAGGCAACATCTCAAACAGCTCTCTTGTAAAAAACCCACAGGATAATGCACAGATTTTGGGAACAAGTGAAGCAATACCTCCGATACTGATGGGGGCAGTGTAGTTCAGTATAGTTCATGTGTGATCATTGAAAGGAACAAAGAAGGTGATAAAAGTGGCTGAACTTCTCTATGTTACACTGTATTTAAAGAGTTGAATCTGCCTCTTTGCATGGTTTTCAGAAATGTACATGATTAAGATTTTCTTTAAAGTTTCCATGTTTGCTATTTTCCTGTGAATCCAGAAACTTAGAACTGCCCTTCAGTGGCAGCAATGGAAGTTTAAAAAAGGGGCAATGATGCCTGAGAATGTTAGAAGTTGGTAGACTTACATTCTTGGGTAAAGAAAGCATAAATAAGCTTTAGTAGACAACCTTGGGTTATGGTGAGACTTTTTGGACGGACCTAAAAGGTCTAGGAATAATATTTTTAAGGGACCTGAAGAAAAGCTGGACGAAGGTTGCATTTACTGCAACATCTTGACTTATATTCCTCTGTCAACGCGTGACCTCTTCAGGGAATCCCAGAGCAGTGGGCACGGCTCCTACAGACCTCAAACATCACCAAGCTAGAGCAGAAGAAGAATCCACAAGCTGTGATCGACGTGCTGAAGTTCTACGACTCCAAAGAGACCGTCAACAACCAGAAATACATGAGCTTCACCTCGGGAGGTAATAAAACACCAACAACCAACACTGCAGAAAAGTATTTCAGATTAAAATGATACAGAATGCAAAATATTTATGTGATGTTTTATTTTTATTTTAGACAAAACAGCGCATGGATACATTGCAGCAAACACTCTGGTGAGTTTTTGTGTACCTAACTCTACTTTGGTTGGTGTTGGGTTTTCTTACCCAGACTCAATAATATGTATGATTTCAAATTGGTGAATGCAGAAATTAAAAAAATCTCATGATGTAAATGATAAAATATCTCACTGTGAATAAAACTTTAACAGGTAAGTCCCAACAAATGATTTTAAATGTTATTTCTCACTTTTCTTCCACTGACATTTTCTGGAGAATTTCTGTGAAACAGACCTTAAGAAGAATCCCTTTCACACAGATTTCTGTGTGTTCCCCTCTAGGGGCTTTCTTCCCTGAATATATGGCACAATTCTCTTCATTTTGCACTCATACCAAACAGTTTTGCAACTACGGCAGAAAAATAAGTGACTGCAGAGAGAGGTGTGCTGCCTATTGCTTTTTTTTTTTTTCTCCCCAATCCACTCCCAAATTCAAAACGAACATAGACAAAAGCGTCACTGGAGGCTCAGCTGCATGTAGAGAGATTCCCGCTGTGTTGACCTCAGTTATCTATGCTTTGAATAGCCCAGCCTGCATTCACTGGGTGAGGAAGAAGAGGAAGAAGCAGAATATACTGCCCACGGGAAAATCCACTGGGATCTCTTCATGCAAGGCCAGTGAAGGGTAAAAGGGTGTGGCGGTCAGTCAGGGAGGAAAGCTTTCAAATGCATTTCAGTGTTCGGCAGCATCGAGAGGTGACTCAGCTGTTGGCTTCATTGTCACTGAAATCCTGAGCTAATGTAAAGAAAATGATCACCAGAGACAGACAGCAGGCCCTTATCACACTGCTGATAATCAGCTGTAGGTGGATGTTAGTGCATTTTGCATTAACTTACCAACTAATACAACATTCTCTGTGTCTTCAGAGACTGCAGAACAAGTTACTATGAAATTGTCATAATATGAGATTTCAGAATGAAACGAATGCAACATTAGATACACTTTGCGTTACAGGAAAATCCAAGATTTGTCACACCAAAGCTTTCATTTCATTTTAGCATATTTACAACTTTGACCTTTGTGCTTGGTGTCTGCTCATGCTCTCTCAGTCAGCTGCTGTCAGATATTAGCTTCACTCAAGTTTGATTTTCACTACTTTTCATGAAAAAGCTAAAAAAATTTAGAGAAATGGAGAAATGGCTAAAAAAACTGGCGGCACTATACCTGTGCCGCCAGTTTTAATGTCTCATTTTAGAGACGATCTATGAAAAACTCTATCTTTCTTATATTCTCATGGTCCTTATTTGACCCATATGAAGTAGAGAGTCCAAAGGTTTGAATATGCTGTAATTCCAGCGTAAGGTGGTGCTACAAAGCACTGCTATGTGTTGGCATAGCAGTGCTATAACCCACAAAATTCTGAAAAGTGGGAGCCTGAATACTTTTGCAAAGCAGTGTACAGATATCTTGAAGTACATGTTGGGTTATATGAATATGTACTCTTTAAAAATACCGCCGTCCGTAGAAAGAAATTCTGTTAAAACATACGTTAGCTATGTTTTAAATACAAGAAGGTAAATGGGAAAACATCCACTATGCCTGTTTTGAACTGCTAAACACAGGAATAAAAAATCTCTGACACCTTCACAATATCAAAAAACAGGATTTCTTTTTGAAAGTTAATTCAGATGAATCATTCTGTCTGGAAGGTATACTTAACTATGAGAATGCTAGTAATCAGATCCAGTGAGGACGAACAACGTGATCTGAGGAATCGGATCAAGTTGATGCTAAATGAAATGTCTTCATTGAGCAGTAAAACACAGAAAGCAGGATAAGTGTTATGACAATCTAGAAATAGTAATTGAGATGTAATTTACTTCTGCATACCTTCAAGTGATTTTTATTGGCAGTTTCCAAAACAAAGGATGACATAACATTTTTCACCTGCATCTGCTGACACATCGTGAAGTGGAGAGGGAAATGTTGTTTTGAACAGGTAGCATATTTAATTCCCGCCACATCCTCCCCTCATGTTGTGTGTTGGGGGATAATGTTGTGGACATGAAGCCCTCTTTACTCCCCACCCTGCCTCCTCCTCTATACTATACACCTAGTCTCACTCATTGTATGGGTTTGTTTTAAGTAAATCCTCCCATTTTCAACCTTCACATTCAGAACCGACTGCTGTCTTCTGGGCCTCCTGTCAGCCTTAGAACCTGCAGCGCATTATTTGACAAGGTAACTCCTCCATATTACTTTCCACATGATGTACCTCTACATTGGCTGTGAAGCTAAATTCAACTATTTGATGGCCTAATATTGACGGAGCCGTCCGTCTATTTTTGCAGTACAAATATTCAATTTCAGAGGCACTTGTATTGATATGTCACAGGGCTTTGATTGGCTCTATTAGCTTTTGATGTCTTGAACAGATTCATTTTCTTCTGAAACCTCACACAGGGGATCATTTTTTGTGGTTTTCTTTGACTTGCCATCTCTGAAATGGCAGGACAGTCACATATTCCACAGAGGACTGTAATGGCTGTCAATCTGCATGTATGAGCTCATATTTTAACAATTTAATCCACATTGCCAATAATCTGCCTGTAACCTCATCACCATTTTAGACATTACTGCATGGCTCCCAATAAAAAAGGAGCACACACACACACACACCCCTACATGCACTGAGCACTCCTCTCTGCACTGCAGTCTTGGCCCAGTCTTCCTCGAAGCGAGTCAGAGGCCCAGTCTGTCTCAATGAAGGACTGGGACTTTGCTTTTAATCACCAGAACTAAGCTGCACCACTTTCATTAATGCATGACGAGAGCGGATGAAGTGTTTCCATTCCATAAGAGGAAGATGATCCAAGGCAAATAATGTCCTTGGATGGAAGGAGAAGAAGAAGAAAATGGCAGCGCATTCGGCATATTAAATATGCCTGGTTAATCAGGCTAATTAAAAGGAATCAACAGGATGCTGCCCACCACCGGGGTTGAAGTATGTCAGAACTCACAGCGCTGTTAAAGATGTAACACCTTGCTTCTTAAAAATTCATCCCCATCACTGGTTCATGGCACACCTTACTACAGCCCACAGAGAAATGCACTGAATGCAACCTCACTTCCCTTTTTAGTTCTTGAATCATAAATGCTTTTCGTGCCATAAACGTGACTTTTCCCTGACTTTACCTCAAATACGTTTTGATCTTGATGATCACTTTTTTTTATTTTTATTTTGCTTTTGAATACTTTTGTTGAATGATAATTAGTGATGCACCGATCTAAACTTTGTGGCCGATTTCTGACGTCCGTTTAAAACATAAAACAAGAACATTTAAAAAATGTTCTCTTGGTACCCTGTCTTTAGCAGCCTTTCAAGATTTACCTATGAAAAAGAAACAAGATTATAACATTTATAGGAGAGAGCGATCATGAAGACAAAATGGTTACAGAGTTTAAATTTTAAACTAGGTTTTGACTCTATATTAGAAGTTAGTGAGGTTCTTATGGGTAGCATTACAAAAACAGCGATCTCTAAGTGCATCTTCCAGAGGAATCATTCTCAAATTGCGTTACGAGTGCTACCTACTGGTGCCACTGGAGCTGCCAATGAGATGAGTTCTCCAAACAAAATAGTTTGTCTTCCTTTTAAACTCCATACTACTAACAAATATAGCTAACTGCTAGTGTTTAATAGTGTGCGCTCACTGTTAGGAAAAAGATTTGAATTTTGGTTTTAAAATTGGTTTCTACTGGTCACCAAACAGTATCTCAGTGCATCTCTAATTATAATTTGTTAATTTAAATCATTAAATTATTTAATGTGGTTCCCACAAGCACCCATTTTTTGCATTTCACTCAAGAAAAACACAGATCTTGAACGTGTAACATGGCTGGTTTGGAGAACGCAGGCTGTTTACTCCTGGTGGTAACAAGTCAAAACAGTGTTACATTTGGGGAGCATGTGAGGATCTACACGTATCGCATTAATTAAATGCTACGTTCACCTCTTCCGACTTACATCTCTTCCCATTCAGGGTGCCAAAACGTCAACAACAGAACCCCCGATTGCTCCACCTGTTTCAGAAGAGGAGGACGAGGAGGAAGAGGAAGAGGAAGAAGAAGATGAAGACGAGGACGACGATGACGAGCTGCCCCCGGTCATCGCCCCTCGACCTGAGCACACCAAATCTGTAAGTTCTGGAGCCGCCGGTTCGTCAGATCACTCAGCTGCTGTTATTACTGTACATTCTGACTCTTCTGATGCAGATCTACACGCGCTCCGTCATGGACCCACCAAAGCCCCCCGCCCCGGTCAAAGAAGAGTCAACTCCACCAGAGTCGCAGGTTCAGCCTGACAACACCTCCAACACGATGTACCGCCACACTGACCGGCAGAGGAAGAAGTCCAAGATGACAGATGAGGAGATCCTGGAAAGACTCAGTATGTCTTTAAAGATCTTCAACATAATGGGTTATTATTCCTTACAAAGACAAATCTGAGAGAAATAAATATTTTTTTTTTACTTTATATAATTATAATTCTGGAGTGTTATTGAGGGTAATTTTACTCCCGCTGTAGAAGGGAGTGAAATTAATCTGAGAGGCGCTCTTTTAAAAGGCAATAAACTGCGAAAATAACTTGCTAGATATTGAAAGTTCCAGTTGTTATGAATTAATTGACAAATATACAGTATATTTATTCACAGGACATTTAAGGAAATGCGTACAATTAAAATAAGCAAAAATATCCAATAGCAGATTTGAAACTTAGGTATTAAAAGGTTAAAATCTTCAAAATTATACATACTGCTTCATTTATACACATGCACTCCTACCAATATTTGGATAAATTTCCCTTTGCTATCAAAAAGCTTTCAGTTTATGTTTCTTGCTGGATGTTTGACATTTGTTCTTACCAGGATTGATAGAGCTCATTTAGGTTGGTCTCGACCGGCTTTTTTTAATCATAGTTTATACATTTTTAATAGGATTGCATTTGGCACAGCAGTTGTATAAGTTTCAACCGTTCAGCTGTTGATGTAAGGTGAAGCTCTATTTGTGAAATTCACCAGTACCACTTGTTGCAAAAATGACTCAAAGCAGAGGCCAAATTTTGGTATCTTTTCAGTCGATGTTTGTGTCAACTTGGTTTACTGGTTTTCCTGCTGGTTCCAGTATACATTAGCCTTGAGCCTTAGTGGTTCCTGGATTCTTTGTAAATGTTCTGACCAATTTTCTTTCATCACAGATGAACAGTTTGTGTCAGATGGTTGAAACATGGACACAATTAAGTGTTTCTAGAGGATAATGATCCCAAAATACATAAAACCTGGTTTTGGAATGGTTAAGCAGGCTAACATTAAGCTTTTGGGAATGGCCCTGAACTCAACTCTATTAAATATTTGTGAACTGTTCTTAAAAGCCGGGTCCTTGCCAGAAAACCATTCAGTTTAAATGAGCTTTAGAAATGTACCCACTACCAAGAAGAGTGGTCAAATATCCTGTTACAAACTTGTTGGTGACAAAGAGGCATTTATTCAAATATAATGAGTCATTTTGTTTGATTTATTCTTGTTTAGATAATAAAAATTGTGCAACACGTTTAGACTTTTTTCCCCTGATAGTATCCGTGTCAGTTTGTATTTTTTTCTGTGATCTTCTTTAATCAATATCTACAAAATGCCAGTTACTTGACTGGAGGTACAGTAGTTGTCTTGTAATCCGAAGGTTGTTGGTTCGATTCCAGCTTCCCCCAATTTCTTTAACAATGAAAGCACTGGTGACTGAATGTTTATGCATTCTTAAGCTTGACTGAATGAATGTGGCTATACTGTAAAACTCTTTAACTCCTTCAGATCCCGCATCCACTGTAATGGACATGACATTTTTCTGGGATTAAACCAATAAAAAAATTAAGGAATTTGTTATCTGCATGATGGATCTTACAGACTGGTTTCTTATTAAACAAAAACACTGAAGTTTAGACTCTGAACTTGATACTAGTGAGTTTCAGGCATCAGACAAGACGAGTATTTGTATGAAATGAGAGACGGGGAGGAGTAAGCATCTGTTTTCCATCAAAAAATATTAATTTATGTTCATAGCAGCCTAAAAAAATTACTCTCAGTATAATTTTAAGTATTTCCAGTCATAGCATTTGGAGGTATTTTGAATTTTTTTTCTAACATGAAATGGTAGGATTTTTTTAAAGTTGAGTGTCCATCCCAATGGACATCAGGAATTTCTGTATGTTGTACAACGCCTAAATATTCAGTGTCACCATGCAAAGAAAGAAGCATGTATGAGCATTTGGATGAAATTGTCGGTCTGTACCATACAAAAATCTGGGAAAAAAGTCAATGTCCAGCAATGCGTTTTTCCTGTGTAAAAACGCAATAGAAATGCGTTTTTACACAGGAAAAACGCATTTCTACTGTACCACATGTAAAATCCAGCTGTGCTTTGTGCCACACTGAAACCGCTTCAAGGTTGTTCATCAAAAATTAGAGACTACATGAAAATACCCAGCAAGCTGATGCTTTGTCAACTGTTTGGTAACTGTGTAATCCGTTTACATTACTACAAATAATAACATGCCAATGCATTTGACACATTACTGAGGTCAAAACTATATTTTGTATTATGTGTTCTCTATTCAGACATGCACACTGATAAACAATTACGGAAACTTCCAGTTTAAAAGGTTGAGATCATGCCTAATTAGATAGGACATGAAACTCTATGGGGAAAAGTATAAAAATTGTCGAGGCATTCTTCGCTCATTTATTTGAGATGTCCGTTACAATGGACATAAAAAAACATATTAAAACATGAGATAGGAAAAATGTCTCTTTTTCCCTTTATTTCTAAGCTTAAGAGGAGTTAAAATCACTGAGTAAAAATTTTTTTGGTCCACTAGAAAAAATTCAGATCTGAAGGGGTTAAGTGCTTTGCATGACGAGAAAAGGAAAATAATTTCTGTGTATTAATGTACTTAATTAGTCTGCTGTCAGTGATTTAACTTCAGCTTGAATCATCAGGAATCCATTGTGGGGATCCAAACAGGAATATGCAGCCGGGATGCTGATTATGTATCTGTTCTATCCGACTCAGGGAGTATTGTCAGCGTGGGAGATCCCAAAAAGAAGTACACGCGCTTCGAGAAAATAGGACAAGGGTAAGTCTCTTCATGCCGAACAAACAAAATGAGTCTTCTTTTTAAAGCCTCAGTCTCTGCAAGAGAACTAAGATAGGGTTTGGGATGGATAACTGTGAGAAAAGTGAGTGGACAGGAAATGAAAACTGAATCCCAAAAATATGGGAACACAGATTAGCTCCACCTGCTAGGTGCCTCTCTCCACTTTTCTCTGCATCTATAAATGCTTTTTTTTTATTATTCAGGACTCCTCTGAACAGATAAAAAACATGCACTGGTTGTAATCTTCACAAAATAGTCAACATTTCCATATTTGATCAAGTGGATAGCTGAAGAGTGGGTAGTTGTCTGTTTACTCTTCTCTCTTATCTTGAATTTATTACCACCAGAAACTCTACTTCATAATTCATAGCCTGTGACAGAGGAGAAAGAGGAAGAATCAGCAGCAGGAATTCAGAAGGTTTTTATCTGGGAGTAAAATACAGACTTTACCTCATTCATACCCCTTGAAATTTTACATTTTACAAACGCAAACTTCATTGTTTTCTATCAGAATTTTATTTTTTAGACAAAGTAGTTCATAAATGAGAGATGTGAGAAAAGATTATGTGGTTTAATTTCTAAGATGCATCTTTATTACATCCCTTTAACTTTGATACCAAGCAATAAAATTAAGTAAACAAATTACTTTCAGTCTCTTAATAAGCTCTGGATATCATCCAACTTAGTGCAGGATACACAGATGTTTTTTTTTTGTTTGTTTTTGCTCCCAAAAGTCAAGGCTAGAAATCAAAAGTCAAGGTGTCATCATGTACTCAGACCTGAACTGTAAACACCAAATAAAGTTCAGCGGTAAATCAGTCCACAGCCAGGTTGTCAAATGAAGGCTTTCCTGACTAAACAGGAAACACAAGATCTGGTACACACTTTAGCTTTCAGTACATTAAATTTTTGAGTACAGATCAGTGAAGATAAATAGGCAGTAGAAGTTCATCCAAAATGTTGCTGCCAGATTCTTGAAGAACAACAGTAAGCTCGATCACCCCTCTCCTTAAATCAGTGTGCTGGCTCCCTCTTCATAAAAGGTAGAACTTTAATTTTTTTTATAGTCTACAGAGCTTTAAATGGAAACTTAAAATGTATAAAAACTGTTTTAAATCAGCACTGAGATAAAATAAAAAGTGATCCTGGAAGAAAAGCGGCTAGTGCCTACAGAGGATCGGGGCAGAAGTTCAGCTTTCAGAAGAACACAAAGATCCAAATAGTTACTCACGTATCAGAATGGCCGTGTCAAAGTCCAGACCTTGATTCAACTGAGAATCTGTGGCAAGACTTGAGTCTGACTAATATCGAGCTGCTTTGAAAGAAAGAAATGGAAGAAATGGAAGTTTGATATGCACTGTTGACTGAGACATGCCTCAAATAACTAGCAGTCAGCGAAAGACAATTCTACGCAAATGCGCTCTAAACATTTTCATCGGTAAAAAATAACGTAAAACATCACAATACAATTCTAAAAGTTTGTAGTGAAAAAGTAGCGTGTGCTTCTGAAAAGCAGAGTCCCATTAATTGGTGAAAAATTTAGAAATATTAATTATTTGAGTTACTGTTGTAATCCATAGTTTTGTACCAATCTAGTTTTAGCTGAAGATTTTTTGACTCATGATGCAAAATCTAATTTTATTGCAGCCAGATTTACTATTTTTTATTCTTACTTTAATTTCTAACTAGTTGCATGTACCAGCTTCTAAAAAACAGAAATATTCAAATGTAATAAGTAGATCTTTCTTCAAATAATAGTAATTTTTAGGTATAAAAAGTCTTTTTTTTTTGTTTTGATGTTGTATGTTTCTCTATTAATTCTGCTGTTTTGTTTCTTCAGAGCGTCTGGCACTGTCTACACTGCCATCGACATAGCAACCGGTCAAGAGGTAAAATATAATGTTCTTCTCTGCTAATTTCTCTTGCTAATCTTTACCTACATTAAGCCGTAAATATCTGTGGACTCAGGTGGCCATCAAGCAGATGAACCTGCAGCAACAACCCAAGAAGGAGCTGATCATCAATGAGATCTTGGTGATGAGGGAAAACAAAAACTCCAACATAGTGAACTACCTAGACAGGTTAGTTGTTTGAAAACCAGAACCTTATTTCTAAAATGTAAATATTTTGCTGTTGCCAAGGAAACCGTAAATGTGCGTTCCCCATACGACAAAATTTTAGGGTTATTTTGTCTAACAGGCAATCCAAATTCAAAGATTTTCAGTTTCTTTCATATAAAGAGAAAAAAAAAATCAATGAGGCTTATTTAAGAGTATTCAGTTAATAAAACATTGACATTTATAAAATCTAAACATATAACTTGGCCTCTATGGACAAAGTTAACATGATTCAGCTTTTACTGTAGTGACATTGAAGAATTGTCTTATCCTCCTCTATATGATTTTCTCCTGCTTCTACAGATTTCCTTCTCTCTCCTTTTATGAGTAGGCTGAACTTATGTTGAGGTGAAACACTGCCACCTAGTGTTTCAAAACAGCAGGAACGCTGCAACATTTGAAGCTGTTCACTTTCTCATCAACCTTTCTGTTGTGGTCACATTTTTGCTCAGCAATAACCATGTGGACCTATAATGTGTTTTTACAAGTAATGCTTCAACCTCCATCCCACAGGCAGTGGTGTGTCAAACTGATGAGGCTTACTGTTGAAGGAAAGATTCATCCCTTTCCTGTTCTCTTCATCCTGCAGCTACCTGGTAGGAGACGAGCTGTGGGTGGTGATGGAGTATTTGGCTGGAGGCTCGCTGACGGACGTTGTGACTGAGACCTGTATGGATGAGGGCCAGATCGCTGCCGTCTGCAGAGAGGTAAGAAGCCAGATTTGGACATCCACAGTGTTGCCCAATGAAAGCGAGAAGAAAAGAGGCCGCTCAAATTTGCTTCTAGGAACATGGATGCTGAATGTATGTGCCTTTACTTTTGTCCTCGTAGTGTCTCCAAGCTTTGGACTTTCTACACTCCAACCAGGTTATCCACAGAGACATAAAAAGTGACAACATCCTCCTGGGGATGGATGGATCCGTGAAGCTCAGTAAGTCATGTTTAAAGACTGGTAGCAAAAAGTTTTTTAGAAAAGAAAAGCCAACCTGAGTAAAGTAAACAACTAAATGACTTTCCTCTGCCTTCCTCTGCAGCCGACTTTGGTTTCTGCGCCCAGATCACTCCGGAGCAGAACAAGCGCAGCACGATGGTGGGAACACCATACTGGATGGCACCGGAGGTGGTGACCCGAAAGGCTTACGGACCAAAAGTGGACATCTGGTCTCTGGGAATAATGGCGATAGAAATGGTGGAGGGAGAGCCACCTTATCTGAACGAGAATCCACTCAGGGTAAATACAGTCTTAAAGGTTGTTGTTCTTTTCATTGTTAGGTGCAAACTGACTCTGCATCCACTGCACCAATACAATCAACACATACTGTCGCATTGCAACTATGAACTCTGCTGTATTTTGTTGTTTTTTCTTCTAACATCCAGTAGAGATTTTGATAATTGTAAAGAAAAAAGAAAACGATGCATGTTTATTAACACTTTTCCACATTTTTTTATGAGTGGGCCATAGTTAGTCCTCGTCCAAACGATGTGTGGGACACAGCAAACATGGAAGATGGTGGACTTTTTAGTGTACATTCAAAACACTATGAAGGAAAACTTACTGCCAATTTCACAAAGGTGAAACACGGTGGTTGCAGCATTATGCTGTGGGAAGATGGATGGCGTTAATTACAGTCCTGGAAAAACAAAACTTTTTTAAGGTTCTAAAGAGTTGCTTTTTTTTTTTTTTTTTGCTAAGCAACAACTTATAACAAACAGCCAGAGCTACAATTTATGGTTGCTTGATATAAATGCACACCGCACTTTTCAGATTTATGTTCCAAAAAAAACTTCTGAAAATCATGTATCATTTCCTAAAATGCTACAATTTTGTAGCATTTTGTGTTGGCCTATTACATAAAGTTCTGATAAGAAGGAAGTTTGGTGTTTAAAGTGGCAAAGTGGGAAAATGTTCAACTGAAAGCAGAGGATAAGTTATATTTTACTGTTCCACAGGGGAAATTAGATTTGGGGCTGCAGCCACTTCACCTTATAAAGTACAACATTAGTCAACTAAACATCAGATATTATAATAGATGTGACTTATAACTCACAATGAATTTTGATGTTAGTATTGGTTAGCTTGCATATCTAACATAGAGATGCTAACCCAAATGTTAAAAAAAAAATCCCTTTTGCTTCTTACTGTAACATAACACTGTATGAGCATCATCACAAACTTTTATTGAAAAAGATTTCTGGATTTTTATTAATGGAAATACAGAGAGATGTAAACATGGATCAGAAGAAATATTTATACAGAAAAAAATGGAGATAAATGTTTTTTGCTGGATATACTTTAAGGCAATGTTCAGACTTTCTCTCAAAAACGTGTTGATTCACTGTTTTCAAGATATTTGGATTTCAATTTTAAAAGTATCATTATGTTTGACTGCAGGCACTTTACCTGATAGCAACCAATGGTACTCCAGAGCTGCAGAACCCTGAAAGGCTCTCATCGGTGTTTAGAGACTTCCTCAATCGCTGTCTGGAGATGGATGTGGACCGCAGAGGCTCTGCCAAGGAGCTGCTGCAGGTGAATATCCAAAAAAACAATAATTAAAACTTCATAGCAGTTTTTGTCCCAAATATTTGGGATTTTGACCCAACTATTTGGGTCTATTTTGTTTCAACAAACCATAAGATATTCTGTCACAAACATTTTGGAAGATTAAGCAAATTCTGGGTATTTTCTTTTTGCAAGAAAAAATATTCTAAGTTATAATATGGGAGGGTATTTTGCTTATACATTTTCATTAATATTAGGAATTATTGACTGAACATAAGCTCCTATTTCTTGCTGAAAAGTGACGTGGGGGTAAGTTTTCTTTATTTTAGGTGTCTTACACTAAACTAAACCAAAAATACTTGGTAAGAAGTTCTGTTTTTGCAGTTCAAAGGGTAAGATTTATCCTTCCATTGTGAGAAGAGATTTAATTTGATTGTAAGGAACAACCTGCTAAGCTAATTTGCATACTTTTAAAGGAAGTGGTCCTGATTTGCTCAAAAGTTGAATAAGATTGAATTATCCAGCTGAGTCTACTGCACTCCTAGTAATTTCACCAAATATTGATTTCTAAACTCTTCCTGAGTTAAAACATTAATATTGTTGTTTCTAAATGAATATAAACTTGTTTTCTTTTCATTATTTGAGGGCTGAAAGCACTTTTGTTATTCTGACCATTTCTCATTTTCTGCAAATAAATACTAAAAGTATGCTTGGAATTTCAGAGACATTTTGTCAGTGGTTCATAAAGTAAAAGAACAACGTTCACTTCGCTCAAACATATGTCTATAAAGAGTAAAAGTGATAATTTTAAGTGGTCTCCTAATGTTTTCCAGATGTGTTCTCCATCTGTGCACACGTGTCACCTGATTCTCACAATTTTAACCACGAGTTGACAGAATCTCTCCCGTCCATGCTTTCATCTCCTCTTTTGTGCCTGCAGCATTCCTTCCTCAAGCTGGCGAAGCCTCTTTCCAGCCTGACGCCTCTGATTGTAGCTGCTAAGGAAGCCATAAAGAACAGCAGTCGCTGAGGGTGGGGCTCCCTGTCCAAGCCCAAGGCCGGAGCGCTGCCGCTGATGCGTTGCTTCATCACAGCAGGGGTTTGGGTGAACGGGGCGGGTTTGTGTGACTGACAGTGACAGCACAAGGACATAAGACCCTCCCCCAGCCGCCACCACTTGTCCTCCAGGCCTCGTTTGTGGGACGGACATCTGGTTTTGCAGCCTCTCGGCCACGCTGCTGAAAAAACAGACCTTGCCTCCTTGTTTACTTCTCCAGCACTGTACATGTAGAGCAGTCTATCACAAGTATGTCAGACGAGTGTGTGTGCGTGTGTGTGCGTTCGTGCGTGCGCGTGTATGCATGTGTGTGTGTGTAAACAAACCGTGCACTTCTGTTCACATCATGTCTTGTTTTGGGACAAATTGCTCCCTAAACGGCAAAGGAAAAACAGTTTAGATAAAAGTGAGAAGGAAAGGTGCTTATTCTCAAGAGTAAAAATAAAAAAACTGCTGCAGCAGTGAAACGGAGAAACAAAGATTTCTTCCCCATCCCGGGTTAGGATTGGCTTCCTTCCGTCTCGGTTTGGGCCCGATGTCAGCCTGCATGACCGTGGTTCTGTGAAGAAGCACCGCTAACCCTCTGCAGATCGCCTCCTCTGCTGTGGCGTAATTCTGCTGTGTTTTGTGTGTTGACGCGTGTGAATGAATGTAGGAATGCAACTACCGGAAGAGGAAAACAAATTCAGGAATGATTTCTTCATGACTCATGAAAGCTTTAAATACCTTTTCCAAAATCAATTTCTGCTATTCTTATATATAATTTGTGCTCAACTTCTTTTTCAGTTCAAATTTATATTGTGTTTTAATCACTGGACATAAATTCAATTTAATTTTTACATTTGGTTTATTTTAAATTACTTCTTGAATATGTGAAGTCTTCATTACTTATAATATTATTTTTGAAACACAAACTATCATTTGAAACATTATTACTCCTAAATTTTTAGCATTGCTGTTTATTTTTAGTTTTATTCTTTTCATACAGTGTGATGCAAAAGCCTTTCCACATTTTGTCATGTTGCAAACATCAGTTTTGAATTTGGACTTTATTTAAGATTCATAATTGTGAAGTTGAAGGAAATGATCGGTGCCATTTAGCAGATTTACTTCCTGCATTGTCTTGTTTTTATCTCCATGTCTCTCTAAAATTCTTATCGATTTCCTTTTCTTTTTAGTCCAGCTGGATTATCATGTCTTAGCAGTTGGACTCCTTGATTTTATGTAGGAAAATCATATAATTGATTACGAAGGCACATTACACCTTTAGCATATATTTTTTTAATCGTCAGCTGTACATTATTTTCCTTCCACAATCATTCTCTACAACCTTCTATTTGTAACATGAAGTTTGTAAAATGACAAAATGAAAACAGATTCAGTAAGTTTGAATACGTTTGCAAAGTACTGTAGAAAATCTGATATGGTTTCCATAAATTAGAAGAAAAGCGATGAATTAAGACGATAATAATCCTGAATTCAATCTAAAGTCCGTGCTTCTCATTTGTCCTTAAACCGTGAGCAGAAGATGAAATCCAGTAGAAATATGTCTCATTTACAAAACAATTGTCTTTTTATTATAATCCTATTTTCCCTTCTGAATGTTGACGTTAGAGGAAGCCTGGTCAGGTGAAAAACTTCATGTCCTTCTGACATAAAATCTAAGTCGCTCCTCGTCCGAGCTTTAGTTTTTATGGAATGTGTCGTGTATTTTGACTCATTTCTCATAAGATTGCTACATTTTGTTGTTAGTTTTGAAATATGTGAGAGATTTGAGAGAGGCGAGCGTTATCTGCCGAGCTAAGTAAGGAGTGCCGTTCTTATGATTGTACCCATTCCTCTCTTACCTGGTTTAGAGTTTAAACTCATAACAATTCAAAGTTTATCTGTCCGTGGTTGCATTCACTAGCTTCCTCTGGCATTCCTCCACGTACAATGCCGTGAGAAACTCGCATGAACTCATCCTCGACGTGAATGTTGTGTTAATATCAGGCTTTGAAACAAGCCAACTGTTCTTGCATCAAACTTTTTGTAGCCACCAACAAGCTGCTACCATAATTCTGGCTGAATAATTGATCACTTTTCTAAGCAGAAAAGTGATCAAGACTTCATTTAAAACACAGACTGCTTTTGAGCAAAGTCTGTTATTTTCTAATTGGGATCATGTTTTTAAAACCAGGGACTTTGGGGTTGTGTTTCCTTAAGCTTAATGTTGATCAGTTTTATTTGTTCCAAACCCATTTTGGCGTTCAGATGTCATCCTCTCAGTCTGTGTTCATGTAAAACTGGCATAGAGAGTTCAGTGACACCAGATGATTTACCTGAGCCTTGCTTCAACAGCACAAAGGTCCCATATACGCATAAAACTGGTTTTGAAATAAAGAAAATATGCTAATATTAACTTCCTGAAATGTTTCTGATAGGGACCTTGTAGAAGTTTGCTAGGGCTGAGCAATAAATCAATAACAATATATATATATATATATATATATATATATATCCGCTTCCTTTTCCATCTTGAGATTTAATTAGAAAAAAAAATACTTTTAAGGAGCCTAATTGAAATTGTCATTAGTTTTAATTATTACCATGGTAATGTTAACATTTGCAAGATTTGTAACAGTTTACAAAAAATTAAATCACCATAGACATCAACCTAACATACTCAGTGACTGTGCTATTAAAAATGGACTATTTAAAATGGTACAGTCTGTGTTAACTTCTAAAATAAATTT
Organism: Girardinus metallicus; assembly: GCA_903067095.1. NCBI lineage: Eukaryota > Metazoa > Chordata > Actinopteri > Cyprinodontiformes > Poeciliidae > Girardinus > Girardinus metallicus. The sequence continues at coordinate 37,367 of CAEGAE010078542.1, forward strand.
TTATGGCATGTATATTCTGTCAAAATAGAACTTCCTTTGTGTAGAAAACAGAGTGGTGTGTGTATAGTTTACCCAGACTATTAAGTGATGGGATAATATATTTTATTTCTATGCACTAAGGTATGTAAAAAAAGACATTTTGATACACAGACTCTGGTTGGAAAGGTTACCATCTTGTGTGGTGGCTAGATTAAATATATTCTAATACAAACATTGTGCAGATCAGCATCGTATGTGCTCTTTCAGAGATGTGACATACATGCTAAAGAATACCAACATGTCAACATGATTAAAAAGGGATGTACTTTCTTTTGTACCATGACTCTAGCAGCGATTCTTTGCTTTAGCATAGCTGGACAAAATTCCTTCTCATAAACCTTAGAAGAAGTGTACAACCTATCCCAAAAAATAAACAAACTGCTGAAGCTTATGAGGTGAAAGACTGCTTAACTGAATTTTTACCAACAGCTGTTGCATATTGGCTTGAAAACATAAGGATCAACACACGTTTGATGGTCATTTAAAAAATGATTGCTCCATTAATAGGATTAAATAACTTTGAAGGGCCTGTGAAAAGCTCTGACGTTGCCACTGAGTGACAGCCGTGACTGACAGTTTAATTGCTTGCTGTACTCTGCAGCGTTTGTACTCATGCTGCGTAAGGCTGTTGGAGCTTCAAATACATTTTCTCCAAACATGCAACTCTCACACTTTTTCAGTAAAAGCGGTCCAGCAACAAGCTTTTACTGGGTCCTGTCATGTTAGCACCTGATACCAGTTGAGATAACCCATTTCTTAGGCAAGATATATTGTCATCGTCCCCCAGGGCCACCCATTGTTCACTGCTGGACCCATAATTCAGAGGAGAAAAGAACATAAATTCACCATGAACCAGTCACAGCCAAACGTTCCTTGCAAGACTTCAGAATCAGCTTTAATGGCCAAGGTTCTGTCCACAAACAAGGAATTTGACTTTGGTTTCCAAGTGTTCACAGTGTACAGACATGAAGCAAAGATACATAAACTTTAGAGAAAATAAAATGGAGGATAAAAGGAACGGTATGTACATGTATTTGCACCCAAAGTTTTTTCGTCTGACAGACGAGTCAAAGGAGTTGACGAACAGCCAAGGAGCATTCACAGTAAGCTTCAGAAAGACAAGGAAATAGCAAGCACTGTCTTTTCCATGAAACATGAACATAAAAATGACTCCTAGAATCTACAATGTTGTAAGACTGTGTGGGAAAATGATCAAAATTTAAAGTTTTTTTCTTTTTTAATTAACATAATTAAAATAACACAAACACACCGACCGTCTCCGTGGGGTTTACATCGCGTGACACAATGCAGAGCTATGAAGAGAGCTCACACTAAGTAACAGTAATTTACATAGGAAGACATGCTGACAGCAAGCAGCTACCTTTACAGACACCCATAAACACAAGCGCACATACACACAGTTGCACCCTGGAATTTTTATGAGGGACTACATTACTATAATATCATATTCTCGGGTTTGTAGGTATTACTGGCCTTTTTTGGGTGTCTGCCTAGTTTATTATGTGTAATAAAAGTACACCAGCTCCCGAGCCACAGGGGTTTGTGGAAATATGTCAAATACTTGAACCATGGTAGAATCCTGAATCCTGGAGTGTAACTGTCTCAGCATAAAGAGTGTATTTGCTTAACTAGCCTTACCCTGGAGCTATAATGTTTATATTACACATATAAAACTCAACTATGTATTTGTCAAATCTACACTCTGACATCTTCTGTATATGGCTGAAGCAGTTGTAAGAATCGCAATGCAGTGAGGTGATGCAATGAGAAACGTCTCACTCAGCTGCCCTCTGACTGTGAGGATATATGTGACATTTTTATACAGCTGCCATAAACTTACACATGCACAAGACTGGCTCCTAAGGAAATGAATACCTTATACAGTAGTCTTTGGATGGCCCTGTGTGTTGGCAGATGGCTCCGGTTCATGGATCGGTCAAACACACTTAAATGCAAGCACCCATACACGCATACACACATACACACGCACGCAAACACGCAAACGCAGACAGACAGAATCCTACACACCCTTAATTCAGCTTTGAAACTGTATTTGCTGTAACCTTTCCCCCATTTTGCAAAATGTTAAAAAAAACACTCCCACACTGTCAAATCTCTTTGAAAGCAACTTCTACGCCAAGCTGCACAACTTGTTTGCTGACAACTGCACAGAACTCAGATTGTGTCTTCATTTTGCTGTCATCTGATTGGCTGCCTTTGTCTTGTTCAGTGTAAAATTCCACAGCCCTCAAGCTTGATCTGTCATCTCCTCACTGTTCTTCCCCATCTAATCATAAACCACATTCATCCTTGCGTATTAGCCAGCCTCTATGTTCCTCACAGACTATTTTTCATCTCATAGTCCCTCTAACTGTTGCTTGAGTATCACAGTGGGACGCTGCCAGACAGCACTGTTTAGCAACAAACCAAGTCTCGTCTCAGTTTGCAAGCACATTGTTTGTGGTTATTTTTTTAATTAACAACAGGAATTTTCTTTTACAATGCTGGTACATTGGAACAAAGCCTGGGCAGAAATAAATCTGAATATTTCATTACTTGGTCATTCGGAGCCAAAATCTCAAACTCTGCCTTACTGGCTGTTTTTTTCTGCTTTGTTTTATTATAAAGATTCACAAAGTTCCTCTGACTGAGAGGTGAACTTTATGTGAATGAATCATAAACGTTCTTGAGTGCTACACTTACACTGGCTTCTACCAGTTACTTTAATTAACTTCTTTATTTCTTTCTACTGAGTCTGATCTAATCATAAAGGCAAGGAAAAGAGAAATAAAATAAAAGTCTAATTGATTTTAATTTGAATGACTCTACAATAGGGATTCCAGCTACTGTTTAAATTCACTGCCAACTCCATGAAAGCATTTATAAGTGCTGCATGTATGTATAAAAAAAATAGTGATGCAGTTAGTATTTGTGTCTGCTTTAGCTGCAGATGTGAGATAAAATATTGTCCAGTCCCTGTGCCATACAGGAAGGAGAGATGTTATTTTATCCTAAAGATGAGGATGCTTTGGTGAAAAATGTCTCATCCTGAGAACCAATACTAAAGATCTCATGAAGATGCAAACTGACATAAGAGTTAATATTCTCAGAGAAACAAGTCATATGTTGGGAAAGGTCACTCAGAGAACACGGACAAAGAAAAACTAAACTGTTTGGCCATAGTAACCATTGCTAAATTTGGAAGAAAAAGAGGGAAGCATACAAGCCTGAAAACACCGTCCCGACCGTGAAGCATCCGGGTGGCAGCGTCATGTTTTAGGGAAATTTTGCTGCAGAAGAGACAGCTGCTCTTCTCAAAATAGATGGCATCATAATGAAAGAGCAATGCATTGAAATATTTCAGCAACATTTCAAAGCATCAGCCAAGAATTTAAAAATCTGGCACAACTGGGTTGTCCAAATGTACAAGTGCCCTAATCATATAGCCAAATTAGTAACAAAATGGCTTAAGAATAACCAAGTCCACATTTTGTGATGGCCATCACAAAGATCTTTTCTACCACATACAAATAAAATGTATCTAAACTTCTGAATTAGAAAATTTAATTTTAAAATCTCTTATTATTCTGTCATCTAGAGTAAAAATATTCTAGTAAGCTTGAACAAAAACAGTTAAGGTTTAGTTTGATTTAAGTGAGGAAAAAAGGGTTCTGCGACAGTATATGTAAATATTCTGTTGTCATTTTTTTCAAAGCCCAAAATATTGTGTTAAATGCAACAGATTTTGTTAGGACTCATAATTGCGATAAATACTACACATATTTCAGTCCTCCTCCTCCAGTTCTTCTACTTAATTCCAAAACAGTTAAAATACCTTCAAAGAGTGCTGCTTTTAAAGACCATTTTAAAAAGTTACAAAATGCTTGAATATCAAAGAGTAAACAGATAAGGATATTTTTAAAATCTTTGCCTTTCTGTGTTTCCTGGGCACTTTTCTCCCCCTACAAACTTATGAATTAATAGCTCAACTTCTCTAAACAACGTTCACATAAAGCTGAGTTGAACGTCCATCTTGGCAGCAAAACTGGGTTTTTTTCCACTGTGTGTTTAAATGGATGTGTGTGCGTGTATGCTCAACTCTCTGTTCGTAGTTTATTGTATCTGCTGGTATGTGCAGCAGCTGCTTTCATGATCATGTACCAGAACAAACACATACTCACATGGCATCAATGCAAACAGAGGACTACTCCACTGTTGGATTACTTTATGTTCTTCCTCTTTCAAGCCATATTTCCATTTTTCTCTTGCGTGTGTGTGCACCTATACAAACACATGAACACACACAAGTACACCCCCACACTTGGCAGCTGTTTAGAGCATGCAACAGAGAGAAAAAGACCCACCCATGAGGTGAACCGGAGGTTAGCGGTCCTTGAGGCATTTACTGTCAGCATTAAACACACACACACACACACACGCCATTCATACTCCTTTAACTAGAATCCCTAATTAATTTCCTTCTTTACAGTTATTACACAAATGTACCCATGAAAACATACTCCATCTTGCCAAATAGGAGTTTGTTTATTAAGTTTAAACCCACAGAGACACACCATTAATCCCCAACAGTCTGTGTAATAATTAAACTAATATTCAGTCCTGCTGAAAGATTATTTGTTCAATTCTTTTTTCCTCTTTTCCTCCATGTCACTTCACACTCAGTTGCAACTTTGCACTAACATACACTTGTTATATTGCCTTTCAAAATAGACTCATAATTTCAGATTGCTTCTTAATGCGTGTGTGTGTTGATGAGTAGGTTTTACCTGAAAAGCCCTGTTTGCAGTGCTGCAAAATCTGAGAACTGAAAGTCTGCCAAGCCCCAGTCAGCTGATGAAGGAAACCCTGTAAGTCTGTGAACCCGCTGCCACAGAAGCGGAGAACGGTCAGAGTTTTTCGGAGGATCTGCTGCACATACGCACTTCTAAAGCAAAATAACAAGAATTGAATATTGATGGATACCAAAAGAAACAGTAATTTACAAAAAAGTATCCATTTTGATATACACTCATTAGCCACTTTATTAAGTGTTAACAGAAATTGCCTATCAGTAAATCATATGGTAGAAACTCAGTATTTAGGCATCTAGAAATGGCATTTTAGATAATGGCAAAGTGGTGCTGACTTAATCATAGCTTTGAATGTCATAGAAAACCTCAACACAGGCATATCTGAAAGTTACAAGGATTTGTAAAAACCTGTGGAAAAAATTTATTGTTTTTTATTTTCACCAAAAAGTTTATTTATTTTTAAGTTACTTGTACATGCAGGTCAAATTAAAAGGTGCAATAAGTTCAGAAATTATTTATCTTGGCCACAAAAACGTCACATTTTGTATTCAGTGTATTACAGGGTATAATTTTACAATCACAAGATGATAAGATGTGATATAGAAAATTTATGAAACATATTTTAACATTGAACATTGACAGTGACCTGTATCATAAAAAAATCTAAATCTGATTAAAAAGTCAAGTTAAAACAAAGATAAAGAAACAATGATAGCACTAAAAGAAGGCACATTTTTTATAACACTTCTACATTTATATACACAATCACAAGGACGCCTGTCATCAAGCCACAAACTAATGCAAAGCTTGTAAAACTAAAATATTTGAAAAGAACATTTTGTTTCTCCAAAAACACTTCTAGGGGAACACGTGGGTGAGAACATGTTGAACTCTTTATCTAAAAAATGGTATTCCTTTATAAATACTGTGATTGAGACACAAAGAGATGCAGGGTTGTTATTTTTCTAATTTAGGGTTTGAAACTCAAAGTGATCCATTGAATTTTGCACAGAAGACGGGGTGATAAGGCAGCCTCTGAGCTGGTCTCTGGGGCTTTGTGCATTTGTGCGTGCAGAGTGGATGAGGAGCATGGGCACTGGTTGTCACGAGAGTCAGTTTTATAATGTCAAATGACATAAATCATAAGGCTGACAGCCCCAAATGGAGGAACAGATATGAGCCAAATATGTCATCTGGGATAATGTTAAAAGTAAAAAGCAGAGACACAGAGAGACTGCATGCATTTGACCCCAGATGAGTTACTCATGTAGAATTTTTCAGTGTCACCAGGGTGATTAAAACGCACTATTTCCTTGACATCCCGTGTTTTCTCTCCCACTCACGTCACCTCTACCGCCATCCTGTCATCCACTCATGTCTTTTTCAGTCTCTCTCACCATTTACAGGAATTAACCCATGGGTCAGATGAATTAAAGTTCCCGTCTATGTTTTTTCCACTTTTGTTGCATCGTTTTATCATTTCTCTCAGTTTGTTGGTATCAGAAATCATCTCCCTGCCATGTACAGTTTCCGTCCAATATGCACATAGCCAAGTAGAGTTTTCTCCTTTGTGTGTTGGTTTTAAAAAGTGATAAACATTTCCAGTTGTTTTTACTCTGTTTACAAAATCTTTTTATCAAAGACTACTCTCTCAACCTCATGTCAGTAAATTGCATTTCTCTTCTTTTACTGTTTTTATGTACCATCCTTACCTGAGTGTTTCAACATTCTGCTTCTCTTTTCCAAGTTTCTCTTCTGCCTCATCCTTCTTGTCGTCTGCCGTCCCCAGCCTGTCAAGGAACAAAACAAGAGAAAAGCGAGGAAGTGAACGTGAAGTGTCAGCAGCAATGTATTTTCATTAGAGAACCTCAGCTGAACTTAACGTCACTTAACTCTCACAAGGGGGAAATTAGCTTATAGGCAATTTATCTTAATGATCCATGTGGAAGGTTGGTGTTGTTAAAATGGAGAGATTAAAAATTTAAATGTTCCTCATAAGTGACTGATATGAAGAAATGGGCGTTCCACCCAAGCTTTAATTGTGTCTTGGACACAATAACCAGAAATTGATCTGGGAGTACAGTCAATAGCAAAATTTGCTTCTAATCTCACTGTTGCAAAATTGGAAATCTAGCATATTTACACGTTAGCAAATTAAGCAGTGTGCAAAAGTGTACTGAACCAAGATAATGCAGCTGTCAGTGGTAATCCACCCTATTAACTGGTTTCATGGACACCAATAATTCAGACATTAATGAGTAAAAGGTTATGGCCCAGGCAACTTAAAAATTCCTCTAGACTGAAAACAAATCTTCCTTAAAGGTGTGACATTTATCAAAAAGCACCAGTGTTGCTTCTGAAACACCAATCATCGCTCAACACAATACCCACCCAAGACCAAAGTAGTGATAGCAAAGTCTCCAGAAGGAGTTTGAATTTATAAATTAAATATTTATTCTGTGGTTTTATAGTAAAGATGAGGAAGTATAACAGCTGTTCTCTGACAACAACAGCTTAAAAACCTCAGACACTGGTACCCTAGCCAGGAGTTTAAATGGTCTCTGTGGCAAGTTTACACTCCATGAAATTCACCACAGCCAAGAATGACTAACTGGGACAAAATCTGTAACTTAAATTCTGGCAACATTTGGGCAAACAATAAAGGTGGTTCTTCTTTTCTGAACCAACAACTTTCCCAACAAACAGCTTTGTCACCAAAGATATTGCTGTCAAAATAGACATTTGGCATTAAGAGGTCACTTCAAACTAATGTTTTACATTTGATGGTTGAAAGGTAAGAAAATTCAAATGACATCTGCAGTCAAACATTATCTGAATTTGATTTGGAGACAAAAAAAAAAAAAAACAATCAGTGAAAGATAATTATTAGTCCCAGAAATAATTTTCTCATTTGGTAAACAACACCGACAGTCAGCTTGATGGTTTGACTGTTGACTCTCCTCCAGCCTATTATCGCAGTTATAGTAGAAACTATGTTGTGTATTTGTCCTTAAGGTCTGAGTTGTCCCTTCAATCAAATAAAAAATTTTCATAGTCCTATTTTTGACAGATGAGGACAAATTGATTCTCGCTAACTGTCCTTATTTCCTCTGTGTTTACCCAAGGTACTTTATCTTTACAGTAAAAGTACTCACTACATCTATTTTCTGTTGTCAATAAGGATTCACACATGCACTAGAAATATTTTTATAAAATATGTTTTATTTTTTTTGTCAAAATTACAATTCAGTCTGTAATTACACAGGAAATATCCACTAGGGTTATGACTCAGAAGGCTCTTTTTGTTAAAAAAGAAAAGGGCATTCATCACATGAAAATATATTTAATCCAATTTAAAAACCAAAAGAAAGAGCAATCATAATTTCCTTATATTTCATGCTTTCACATTTTTCTGGTAGCTGTAGAATATGGTAATCAGTCAGCTTTAAAGTCCTTTTTTAGAGACAGGACCAGTCAAAGCTTACATATTTTTGCAAAGCAGTTTCACATGGCAAAGTGAGACTGTGTGACCTGGACCTGCAAAAGCACATTCTGTTCCTTCATATGACGCCACAAAATAAGTCCTGACAGCAAGATGGAGAAAAGAGTAAACATAATAAGTGCCACCGCTTACGCAAAGCAGACTAGACAAATAGAGGCTAACTGCAGATAGATGATAACCATGAAGTTCATATGGGAAGTGCAACTGGAATGACATATCAATCTTGGCAGGGGATTTTCTGCTGCTTTCAAGTATCATTCTCAACATCGAGCACAGTCTCATCAAAAAGTATGCAACATAAATTTACTGGTAAGCCACATGGGAAAACTTATTTGACTTATCACAATGATAAGAAGTATAGGTCCAGATGGGTGTCTGAGATTATTTCTTACAAAAGTATCAGTGCTAACTCAGGCTTTAATTGGACCTAAAAAAAATTAAAATCTAACTAAAACATTATTTCCATTCGACTGGTACATTTAGAAATTATTTTCAGTTTATTTCTTATAGGAAATAGGCCTTTCACAAAATATAATAAATAAATCTTAAATAGCATACGATAAAATGTCAAAGCTTATGTAAAAATGTGATTTAGATAGAGAATATTTGTTTGAAAAACACTGCTGTTTGGGATATCCATGTAATTCAGTTTTATTTGTATTGTCTAAAATGAATAACACACTAATGATATGAAGCACACCTATATAAAGGTTACCACAACAAAGTGAACTATGTCAGGAAATTTGACCTGTGCACAGGTTCGGAGCTGCAAGGCAACGTTCAGCGATAGGTTATATTTAACTTATCGATGCAAACTGCCAGATACATGGTGGGCAATCTATATAGCAAAGCAGATGGTCTTGTCTTGCTCACCAGGCTGAAATAACATCAGTTCCACTGCCTGTACTGTCAAGGACCTGCAGAAAGTTAACACACACAGGCGTGCACACGGTAGGAGGGAACTACCTGGGTTAGTACTTTCTAATTGGCACACTACGGCTGCAGACAGAACAAAAAGCACGAACAGAGAGAATTATAGCTTAAAAATCCATTTACTAATGAAGCAGTGACTTTCAGCTGCTATTTATGGCCACACGAGAAGTCATGATATGACCTTATTAAAAGTTCATGTTCTGTAATAATAAACCAGCATTTCTGACAGAATGAAGATTTGGATCTATCTTGCATGTGTTGAAGTGCACTTGCTATTCTGTTGGATGTTTGTGCTTGAAACAGCTCGGAACCATATTTAAAAGTAACAATCTGCTTTAATTAATAATGGATTATAGCTTCAGTGTGTGTGCATTGATGAGAGTGATGTCCTTTGTGATTCTTATTTAGGGCTCAGTCTTTGACACTTTCTGGTTCTTTGCTTGCTAAAAGTGTGTCTATGGGAGGGCATGTTTTTGACTTTTCTAGTGACAGCAGACCAGACTCCCACTGTTCACCCTTCTGTACCAGCCACGCTCAAAGCAAAATCAGAAAAAACACTGACTCCAGAGGGGAGTGCTCGCGTGAAAACGCACACATCCACCTCGCGTGTGTGCAGGCGCATTTTACGTGTCTGTGTATTTTACAGATGAATCTGTGTGTGCTTTGCGTGCATGAGCTCCAGCTCCTATTCCCCAGGCAGTGGCTGTCAGTGGAAAAGCTAGGTAGGGCATATCCAGTGAGTGCATGTCAGATTGGAGTACCCCCTACCAGAAGCCCAAGTCGACTGTCCCATCAGGACACATCATAAACACTCACCGCACGCAAACAGACAGGAGCTCACATCAACAATGATAATCTCAGCCTCAGTGTTACCATGACCTACCAAATCAAATATTTTTTGTTTTTTCAGGTGTGTGTGTCAGGAGAGACTTTGTATTTTTTTCCCCTTCCACATATTTCAAAGGTTTAGGAGAAAGGTCAGCATCACAAAGTCAAACCTAACATCCTCTAGCAAGTTTATTTCCAGTGAGTGAGCACAAAATGTTCCATGTCATTATGTTCTTTTATATTAATCTCAATAAAGACCTCATGATGTGATAAATCTGTCTGCCTATTTTAGCCACTTTTTTTTCTGATGAATTACTGTGTGCACCAAATCCTTTGTTTAAAATGTTCTGCTTTTATTTGATATTTAATGTTTCAGGGAACACATTTGTTACATTTGTTGGATTTATACTCCATGCTCAGGAAAGAGTGTTTTGCTTCAATTAAGAGATATTTGCAAGTCTTTATTTTCAATGTTCTCCAAATCTCAATTCAACTTTCAAATAAAATGAATACTATTTAATCAGATATGTTCTATTTCATCTTGGCTGATTCAAGTGTGAAGTCGTTAAAATACAAGTCCAAGTTATTAGAGCATGAATACAAGTAAAGGCTCAAAACTAGATCAAGAGTTAAGTATCAAGTCCCACGTCTTTAGTTAAAGAATCTTAATCTGAATCAAATCTCAAGTCTTCTCAGTGATTTCACCACGTAGCTCAGTGGTAGACCAGGAGCAGCATTTACTGAAGCTATAGTCCTCAATGCAGTTGTCCCCGGTTCAAAGTTATCTCTTCCCCTTCTCTCTCTATGCTTCCTCCTGTCCAGCTAGTTGAATAAAGGTCACTAGTGACATAAAAATCTTTCAAAAGATATAAAAATAAAGCTTCTGAAATGAAAATGTGTACACACGAGGTTTAAGGATGTTTTTGCTCAACAGCTTGGAAGGATGCTTCAGTTGGGCAACAAGAAACAAAAAAATGCAATGCAAAGATACAGTGGCACATTTTATGGTAAGGTGGTACATGTCCAGATGTACACACAATAATTGTAAATTTAAACATATTTTATGAGTTTCTAACATTACTGTTCTTGTGTTAGATCTTGTTATGCTTTAATGTGAATGCGTTTAGTGTGTGAGGTTGTGCACAGTGACACCTGCTTGTGTATCTTTTGTTTTCTGGGTTATCTAGTAACCATCCTAGGGATGCCATAACAACTATAATCAAAACAACAACGAGACACACACATACACGCGCACACACGCAGAAGCGCAGAGTACGAGTAACATCATATAACAGATAACCAAATTAGCCAAGGGGTCAGAAAATGCGTTTGTCTTCCAACTTGTCATTCTCGATTAACATTTCTCTATCTAACATGTTTGTTTGTGTTTCATTTGTATGTTTGGGTTGCTATGCTACTGTTTAATCAAATAATTGTCGATTACCAAATAAGATGGCTTATTGAGTGTGTGTATGTGTGAGAGGGGGTGTGTGTGAGACTGAGTTTAGGAGAGACTATTCTATTACATATACATAGAAATCCACAGGTACTCAAACACTGTTCCAGTTTATTGTGTTGTCATGAACTCCACTACAAACTGGAGCCATTAGAGCTGATCAGTGATCCTCCACCAAGGAGAACTCTCCTTTCATGCAGTAATGTTTACTGCACACACACGCATACGTGCACGCACACAAACACGCACACCAACACACATCAAACTGTGTGTGTGTGTGTGTGACAGAGATAGAGTCTATGTTTGTTCAGTGCAGTAACATGAACTTGAAGTTGGATTTCTGATGATACCTCACAAGCAGGCTGTGATGGCTGCTCGACTCGGTTCCTAGCAGACATGACATATTACCTAACACATACACAAACAGAGGGGAATTAACAGTGCAGTGACTGGATCATTGTTTGTTAGGTTGCTAGTGGAAACTGCAAACTGGAATAAAACCACAAGTAGCGCTTCCCTCAGAGTTCTTCCTTGTTACAAATAGATGCCTTTCTGTTTGTCGCCCATCATTTCGCTTCCCCTTCACTCCTATTCTTCCACCTGTGAGCTGTCTTATCAGCGTTGCAATCCAGAACCCAGGTGTGTGTGTGTGTTTCTCTTTTTGTGTTCTCTTGCACATTTTTATGACAGCTTCTTTAATACCTGCCAAGCCTGGTTTTGATTGGTTCTGTGCACAGGGATAATTATCCTACCCACTGCAGGTGTATGTGGGTGTAAGTAAGCATGCTCCCAAACACACATAAATAGCCACAGAGTCAGATGAAGGCATATACAGACTCACACCAAGACATGATGTTGGATTCAAGCATGTGACCAGCTAGCCGGGGGGAAATAAGCGATGCATGTCAAATTCCCAGACGCTTCTCTCAATGCCACAAGCATGCTCACAAGCTACGTGATATGTTTCAGCCTGTCATCAGTTAGAGAAGCTGTCTGCCCACATACTATCAGTTTTTTTTTCATATTTTATTTTTCAGGCCCCTTGATCTTTCCTTTAACCTCTATGTCTTTTTAAAAGGAAAGCCATCTTCCCACTACTCTCTCTTGTTCTTTGTTCCCTACTCACACAATAAAAGAACCAAGGACCAGGTGAATGTGATACGCCTTACATTTCAGTCCCAGCTGATTTAACCTTGTGTGAAAACTGTGAAAAGCAGACAGGTGCTGGTTTTGGTGTAAAATATAACATAACTTATCATTGCACACACATACAACATCAGTTTTGTTTTAAACCTTGGAAAAGTCTCATTTAATAACTAAGATCCACATTCTGAACACATTCAAACATAGATTAAGAATGTTATGCCTTTTATGCTACCACAATTTCAAACTTGTATATGTTCTTTTCTTATAGCAGGATGTGATCAAATCTAATCAATATGGGCACAATACACACACACACACACACACACACCCACCCCCCCACACGCACGCACCCCCTCGCATGTACAAACACCACATACACACACACACACGCACGCCCACAAGTAATCATTAAATAGAATAGAATAGAATAGAATATGTATTTATTTGTCTTAATGACATCCGAAATAGACTGACTTGTTTTGTCTCTGCACCTTTACCAGGAACGTTGTAGACAGATTTTCTGTGATACTCTTTACTCCTTACATCTTCTTTGTACCTGACAAACTTTAGATGCATTATCACCACCTGCTAAGCAGAAGTTTGTGCAGCATTGCTACCAGTGAGCTAAAAATGAAGGAGCTCAAATTGAAGGAACTAAAAAAGGCGTGTTAAAATGAATCAGTTTTAAAACATGTATTTTTTTTTGTAATTAATTTATTGAGATTACTGGTTAGATGTCCCAGCCCTATGTTTTTGTGTCATTCTCATTCCACTCCTTCACCACTGTTAGTCATGTGCTACCCAAGTTTTATTGGGTACAAAAAAGAGTTGTCTGCTATTGGACATTTTGTGCTAACTATGTTTCAATTTGTCCTTCCTTTGGGGAGGTTTTGTACTGGGTTTCACAACTAATAATTTAAAGAAAGGTTCTGTGATCTGCAATGGTCAATTGTAAAGTCACGGGAGTATAATATTGTATATATTATGCATATATTTTATGTTTCTGGAGTGGTCCAAATATGAATAAAAATCACAAAAAATGAAACTATGGTGTTCACAGGGATGAAATTGGAGGAACATACTGGGGAGGTCAATTTTTCCAAAGTTGTTGTTTTCCAATTTAATATCAAATGAATTTACTTACTTATTTGTGGCAGTCAGAATTACCTTTCTCTTCTTTAACGTCTTTAACAAATTGCTACAGATTTCCTAAGGACTTGCAGCACAGACTGAAAGTGTGTGACAATTACTTTGCTGACCCACTTGCTCCAAACAGAACGGGGAACCAAAAGGCTAAACTAGTAAGTTAATAAGTTTTAAATATTGATATGCAATGATCCTTCAAACTGCAGTAAGCAGCTTTATCATAGCCAAAACTAGATACCAACTGGCACAATACACACACACACAGAATGACAGGTGACATTTTTATTGAGGTTTGGTTTATGAGTAGGGTGTGATGTTATAGAGTTACCAGTCTGGTTCTTCAACATTATCCATTCATTTAAACCTGTCAGAGTCCCTTTGACAGGTCAAATTTGAAAACTACAGTAAATATGAGCAAACATGTTTGGAAAAAGTACATATTTCTGAAGTCGGTATAAAGATGGCTAACAAAACATGTGGCAATAAAACTGTTACAGAAAAATATCAGAAGGTTCAGAATGCTTATATGTTTAAAACAAGAAATCATTTAACTAATCAAAACAAATGTGATCTAATAATATATGGCGTGACAGAAGGAAAAGACGGACATACGGTTTTCATATAAAAAAATGAAAACAAAGAACTGCCATATTCCTAAATAACCATTATAAACAAAGAAAGGGGAAAAAATGGTGTGACAGACAGTAAGCATCTTCTTTTTGGATTTTACATAGGCCTCTCATGCATCATTGTGTCATGCCACTTAATCTTTCCCTGAACTTTGACCCCCCTGACTCAAAGCAGGCCTTATGGGCCTGAGCACCACTGTTAGCACTGTGCTTGTTTTCCTGTTTGTTTTCATTAGACACAGAGGAGATGAGATTCCAGGGAGAGATAATCAGCTTACATTAGGTCAGAGTGAACTGGTTCAACAGTTTACTGTATACAGATAATTGCATACGTCCAGCTGGGTGACAGACACCAGCTGTGGCACCCGCTTACAGGAGCTCTACAAAAATGAGGACTGAATATCCATAAAGGGCCAAACTACCCTAAATATATTCAGCTAAATGCAGGTGTTTCTGTGGTGCTTAGGGAGTAAGAAAGTAAAAATGGATTAAAAAATAAGTATATAACAGGCCTAAATTTTCTTATTGCTAGTAAATTGTAATTTTGCAGTAATTTTGTTTTTCAGGTTTGAACACACAGTATATAAAAACTTTAAACCATCTGAAAAATTCAGCTAATGGCTTAAGTAACTTGTCTCCTAGAAATTAAATAGTTTCTCAAGAAGATTTTGTGGCACTAACATTTCTCTACAGAAAACAGACAGGAAGTGGTCAGAAAAGAAGGGGTCAAGATACTAAACATATTATTATTTGCCTGGACCTACACATTTCTCCCGTGCTGTTTATTGTGTGCATTTCAGCTACCATACTGAACAGTGCTGTTTATACAAAGTATATTCACTGACTCATTCTTGCTCCTCCTGAAGCAACTAGAAATAATTTTACTATTGTTTGGAAAAATATTCAAACTTGATCTTTTGTGCAGCTTTAACTAACTGATGAGATGTACATGTTGTATCCAATCAGAAAAACCTGCATTTGGAAAACTGCATCTGTAATCCTTTTTTTTTAATCACTTTGCCATCGCAAAGCAGCAATTGAAAACGATTTTCAATAAGTCTCACAATGAATTCACTCCACAGCATAGGTTAAGTTACTCCAAAGTCCCTCTTCAGCTGAATTTATAAGAAATTTGTCATGAACTTCATATTTAAAAAACAGAAGCTCTAGTTACAAATATACAACTTGATGTTTTTCAGTCAAAACTGCAGATTTTTTTTTTTTATTAATTAAAACTCTGGGGAAATGCTTAACATTCCTGGTTGGTAAATAAATACATAAATTAAGATGGACATGTTCCAAAAAAGTGTTGTGAAACACATCAGCAGCAGCTGCCTTGTTTCTCTCATCTGTTAACAATCCAGGCTGATTCTTTCAATTTGTCTTTCAGAACATGTCCCCTTCATGTTCTTTTTCTTGTTCTCTTCAACCTTTACACTTCATCTGCTTCATGCAATGAGCAAAGCAACAAAAGTGTTGATTAGAGCAGCATGTTTCGCTTTGAAAGCACTTTTATTGTTGTACAGTCCATATTTGATACTGTGAATATCACTGGTGCGAAGTCGGAGCCAACCCCTTAACTTCAAGTCCCATCTCTGGTCTCAGTCTACCTGCTTACTGCAGAAAGTTTAATACAATTGCATGTGTCCAATTGGGAAAAGCAGTGATGCAGAATTATTTCCAGAAATGACGTTACATGCTCAATATCTTAACTCTAAAAAAGAAAGAAAAACTTTGGAAGCTGTTTCTGTGTCTCAGCAGTGTGTTTGTTTCTCAACTGTTGGTGGCAGGTGTCTGAAAATGGATTTTTGCAAAGCAGCTCTAATGGCTGATAAACCTCCCACATAATTTTCTGATGAGAAATTTCAGATTTTAACAAATTACTAATCATTTTTACTTATAGTTTTTAACCAATGAAAATTATTATTTGAGACTTGAAAATGCTGATTTGTGTGCAGGAATTACTGCATTAATTTGTGTGACAAGGCCTTCAGAAGCGAGGCCCAGTTTGAGACTTTAGATTACTCCTGCCGCTTATAGCATTTCTGTGAGTCACAGAGTGCAAACATTTCCTGCATTTTTCTCTGTAACTAAACTGCCTTTGGCTGTTTGTGCACAGACATCTGCTATTTGATTATTAACACTTGAAAATTGCTGAAGAGACATTAAAGAAATATTCAAAACTTATCAGTGTGCGTGTGTGCGTGTTCACACATGCGGGGGTGTGGGTGTGTGTGTGTGTATGTGCAGATGATATATGACCTAATCTGGGACATGCAAACATACACAGAAAGTTATCCTATTTATTAGATGTGAAGTTTCTGGTGAAAATCTGTGAAAACCTTTGCAAAAAATGAAGTTAATATGTTGAAAATAAATGACCTTCATACACACAAACATAAACAGATGCACTTATCAGCCATTGTGATCTTTTAAGAAATTATGACTGTCAACATTTAATCACACCACTTGACCCAAAATACGTAATGGTCTAATTAATATTAGTCAGGAATTTTCTGCTTTGGTTGTACACATGAAGTACCAATCACAAGTCTAGCCATGCCTTTCTATGCATCTTTAGAAATAAGGTGAATCCAGATCTTGGTCTTGTGCTGGCCCCACCAGGAACAGAAAGTAAAAGTACTGAGATTGTTGTGCTCCCTGTATACATTACTTTAGTAGGTGAGGAATTAAAACAATCGAAGAACGGGTTAGCCTGATTTGAACTGATGAAGTTGCCTGTCCTTGAAGATGATGATATAATAGTTTGAGACAGTCTTGCATTGATGGATTCACCTTAAAGTAAATACTACAATTGTAAGGCACGCATACTAAGACATTTTTTTTTACTAAATCTGTCAAAAAGTGACTAATTAAAATGCTTAAAACTTTCAAGTGACAGACAGCATCAGCATCATACCTTAAAGTATCTAAATTCATAGCTATAAAATTTTGTAAGAGTTAAAAAAACAGCATGACATTTATTCATTTTCTATATGTATAAACAATGCTATGGTTTGTTTAGTGAAATTTCAATTCGTATGGATGAGCTTGCCAAACTAGGCTATACTAAAATTATGATTCCTCTAGAAACTGTACAGAGTGTGATTTAAACAGAATATATTATCTAAAAATCTGTTTTAAATTAGAAGTTGCATGTCGTGCCCATAAAAACAAAAAAATATGGCCAAAAACATATCTGCTGTAAATGATATTTCGCAACTAATTGAGGTATTGGAGCACACAAGGTTTACCTCACAGTGTAGCAAACTGCTCAGAGCCTGTTCTGCAAACCCCTAATTATACAAAACAAAAAAATGTGTCACCTGCAAACACAGCATGCCAAAATCTATTTAGAGCACTCCTAACAGTAAAGACTAGAAAATCCAGTGGATTAATTTTAGTTTTCATAGCAATGTCACACAACAGTAGGAAAATCCCTGTAGGCCTGCTGTTAGTATGGTTACAGCTGATGTGACTTGCATTAAAATCTCACCCACTCCCACTCTATTTCCAGCCACAGTAAGTTCTAACTTTGAGAAAAGAAAAGATCTTTTGAAGAAAACAAGTTAACCAAGAAAGACTTGCGCACATTTTTCCATTTACTGCTTTATAGTAATATAAAATCCAAAGTAGAAAAGTAGAGTTAATGATAGTTGTAAAAAAGTAAACAAAAAAAAAATGTTATGAAACAAATTATTTTCTTTAAACCCTAACCCTTGCCACACATACTGAAGTCTGACACTGAATAGAGCGCATAGAGAAAGTGTTCCTGCTAAAATAGGTGTGGGCAGGAGAATCTAAAAAAGTCTAAGTAACAATCTGTGGTTCTGAGGATGCCTTGTCAGAACCTACTGGAAGCTGTATACGACTGCAAATATGACAACATTTCTAATTATAACTATTGCATTAAATTAAAAATATTTGAAGTTTAGTGCTGGCTCTTCTTCAGGTACATGATAAGTATACTAAGCACTTCCACAGATCTTTAAAAATATGCCTCTTCATCACTAACATACATTCTGGATTTATTGAGAAATGTGTTTGTGATATGCCACCAAAGACAAGCCTCTCCAATGATATGTGCCCTGAACATATCATTCTCAGCTCTTAACAATGGGCCAATCAATTAATGGGAGTTCCCAGGTTAAAATCACTACTGACCAAAAACAATATTTCCCAATCAAAATCATGACAGAAGAAAATGTTAACAAAACTCACCTCTTTCTGAGCTCGTGAAAGTTTTTTCTCAGGTTCTCTGAAATTTCTCTGGCCTTCTGAAGGTCAGTCCTCAGAACAGTTTCTCTCTCCTCAGCACTCTTCTTCAGTTCTTCCCTCTGCTTTCTTAGTTTCTCCACCATCAAGTCTCCAAGCTCCTTTCTCAGCTGTCTTTCTTTCTCTTCAATGATTTTTTGATGGTCCGCTTCCATCTTATTCCTCATTCTATCAGATATTGCTTCAAACTCATCTTTTAGCATTTTCGTCATGTCCTGGTACCTTTTCTCCAGCTCCTCTCTGGTGGTTTTCTCCCTGACATCTACTTGTGCCTGAAGCTCCCTCTCCTGTTCCAGCCTGTTCAGTTCCCGAGCCTCCAGTTGGGCCATTTCCCTCTGGGCAGTCTCCTTCCATTCCTGGAGCTCTGCCTCTAACTGAGCCAACTGACTTTGGAGCTGACGATTCTCATATAAAGTAAGGTAGCTTACACCACAGTAATCGCACTTGGTCTCGTTGCGCTCCATCTGAGGAAAAAAATGCAACTTGTTGGGTAAGGTCTTTAAGTTCCCATTTTCTATAGTCATACACATAGTTTATATGTAGTATGGCTGAAAGACAGCTAACTTACCAAGGCCACACATATGCCTTTGAGCAATTATTTTTGAATAGACATCAAAAACACACTGAGGTCCAAACAAATTGTGATGGAGAATTGAAAACTGAAAATATGTCTACTTTGGAGACATATTTTCTACTGGTGCAGAAATGCCTTTGAAAGATGGTTGTAGTTGATAAAATGGGCTAATCCAGCAGCACTTTCAATATCTTTGCTCAGGCTACATATGGACAGGGGTTGTTTTTGGTGCTTTTTTGAGTCTTCCATCTGCACTAGCTCATCAAAATTGGACAATGACAGATTGGAAAAACATTGACTGGTCTGATGAGTCTCAGTTTCAACACCAACATTTAGATAGTAGGGTCAGCATTTGGGAGAATCAATATAAAACCAATGATCCATTTTGGCTTGAATTAACAGTTCAAGCTAGTGACATAATGGTGTGGGGGATACATCTATTGCTGATGGTTTTGTTCACTCTTTTACAACCACAGTTGACTCATCTTCTGATAGTGTCTTGCAGTAGGATAATGCACCATGTCAGAAAGCTCATTTCATCTGTTTTCACATTACATGAAGGCGAGTTCACTGTGCTCCTACAGTCACCAGATCTCAATCCAATAGAGCACGTTTTGAATGTCGTAAAACTGGGATTCAAATCTATAATACCTGTGGAATGCTATAATGTCATTGTAGGACAAAATCTTAGAAGAATATTTCTGAGAGATTGTGAAGTATACGTCAAGCAGAATTGAGACAGTTCTGAAAATAAACTGGCTCCAACCTGCTACTGTGATGTAACTACTTAAATGGCCAGTGAGTGCATAATATTTGATGTTTCATAAGAATTGTATTATCATAGCTGTCGTGCCCTGAACATATCATTCTCAGTCAAGCTCATCCACTGTTAAATATCTTTTTTAAAACCCTTGATTTAGAGAACCCTATGCCCCTCACCTCCCTCCCTCTCCTTGCATGCCTCATAAACATCCAGCAGCTGCATAATTACATGTTTTAAAATAAAAATCATAAGAAAGTTTTCTAGCAATCTTCTCTCTGTGTTTATTTGCATACAGCACATTTAATGAGCTCTGGATCCATATGTCCACATAAAATGTATTTAAATAGAAGGTTCAGAGCAAGACCCTTGAAATCTGATCACTCAATATTGATACTGATACTGAACAGAGGCTGAACAGAACCTCTATAGTACCACTGCGCTTTTTTGTAAAGTGTTGGTACATTGTACACTTGTAACAGAATTAAATCACTAAACACACTCATTACTCAGACTCATTAACCAAAATGCACAGCCCATCACATGATAGAAGCATATTATATATGTGTGTATATATATATAGATATATAGATAAATATATCTATATATAGATATATAGATATATATATCTATATATCTATATATAGATATCTATATATAGATATATATAGATATCTATATCTATATATAGATATCTATATATATAGATATATATATAGATATCTATATATAGATATCTATATATAGATAGATAGATAGATAGATAGATAGATAGATAGATAGATAGATAGATAGATAGATAGATAGATA
>CAEGAE010078549.1:0-40381 GCA_903067095.1 Girardinus metallicus
CCGCCCAGAAAAAAGGGAGAAAATCACTTTCCCAAAGTTTGCATTTCTTAGTAATACAATCCCAATATCCCCCTTTTTTTTTTTTTTTTTTTTTTTTTTTTTTTTTTTTTTTTTTTTTTTTTTTTTTTGCTGTTAAAAAACATCCACTTGACTATTGCGGCAACCATTGAACTTAAACTAATTTTGCAAACCAGAGTGGCAGGCGGCGCGGCTTCGGGTTATTCCTACACTGTCGGTGTGAATTGTCAAAGTCTGGAAACTCGGCTCTTGTGTCTCGCGTCGCTGCGTTTTAAACTTGGCAAGTGAGGAAAAATTATGCTGCGCTGCATTTTGGTCAGCCACTTGAAACACATAATTTCCCCAGAGCACGAAGGGAATTCTTCAAGAGCCAGTCAGGGGCTGTCTTTGCCTCTCATTCATGCCCATCGAGTCTCATTGAAGACATGTGGCCCCTTGAGCAAACACGCAGGGCAGGTAGAAAATAGGTGTCTAATAGGAAACTACAGGTTTTCATTCTGAGTCTCCTTTGGAGAGTGGGGGGGGGGGATTTTTCTCTCAAAAGCACAGCTCCGATGTGATTTCCCTTGTGCTGTTTCTAAGTCAGTCGGAAATCCCCCGCTGTGGCTCCGCCCATGAGAGCGCACAAAAAGGCTCGTCGTCTCCTCCGCAGACGCACACATCTACCCTGACCTCTCGACGCGACGGACCTGATAACGCGCTCTGAAAGTCAACATGGCCGTTCACGCAATGCACGGACAAATGGATTATAACTTGGACAGCAAGCAGGGGAAAATGCTGGAGGACCGCCTGGACAGCGGCGTGGACTCCTTAAAGGACGAAACCCTGATAATCGAGGACTTTAAGGACCTGACTGTGAGATGCAAGGAGGAGAACACGGAGGAGTGGGAGCCGTGGAGGGACGCGGTGACTGAGGACGGAGACACGTAAGTGGAGTTTTGAAATGGATTTATTGTTTGCAAAACTGTGCAAAAAAAAAAAAAAAAAAAAAAAAAATCTAAATTCCGGAAATTTGCTCGCATTGCTTCAAAAAGGGGAGAAGTTGGTAAATGCGGATGCGATTTGAACAAAGCTGCAAAACAAATTATAAAAAAACAAGAAAGGCGCACTGGAAAGGTTAAAATTTGCACAAAAAGTGCAAGTTTTAAACAAACGACAACAACAACAACAAAAAAAGTGCGTGCAATTCAGGAGTGTTTGCAGTGCGGGGTGTGCGCGCAGTCTGGGGCGGTGCTAAAGTGCGCTCTGCGCATTCAGGAAAGTCCCTGGCCCGATGCCAGGAACTGATAAAGCATCAGATGTGTCAAGCCACAACTGGTGGAAATAACCCGACAAAACTCCACTGTTGCGAAACGCTCCGCTGTTTAGCCTTTGTTCTCTCTTATATGACTGAAACCACTTCCCCCTGTGAGTAGTTTCTTTTTTTAAAACCTCTTTTAACAAAACTTCCCCCCCTCCTCCTCTCAACAGGCTGCTCCACTTGGCCATCATTCATGAAGCCACTGAACATGCCCTTCAGATGATCCAGCTCTCCAGAAATCACTCTTTCCTCAACAAACAGAACCACCAAAGACAGGTAACAATCAACATCATCCCCTTTTGAGCTGATCAGAAGCCTTACATGTTCCTCATCTTAAGTCTCATGCATCACCTAAATAACTGTGTCCTCTTCCTCAGACTGCCCTCCACCTGGCAGTGATCACCGAGCAGCCCAAGTTGGTGGACTGTCTCCTGAAGGCCGGCGCTGACCCGCTGATGGCTGACAACAGTGGCAACACAGCTCTCCACATCGCCTGCAAACGCGGCTCCATGGCGTGCTTCGGCGTCATCACCCAGAACTGTCAACGCCACCTCACCTCCGTCCTGTCCGTCCCCAACTACAGTGGTAAGCATCGAGCTGTTCGAGTTATTGCACCTCGATCGAACTTGTTCGAAGTTGGGTCCCTTACAGAGCTTCTCTTTTGCCTCTTCCAGGACACAACTGCCTCCACTTGGCGTCCATTAACGGCTATGTTTCCTTGGTGGAAAGCCTCGTTCAGCTGGGAGCAAACATCAACGAACAGGTAGGTCTCGGTCCAGATGAAACTCCACATTTTTCCGAAACCGCTACCCGAACACGGATCTCACAGTTGGCTCTTACGGTTGTCCCCCAGGAACCCTGCAGTGGAAGGACAGCGCTCCACTTGGCTGTCGATCTGCAGAACCCCACGCTAGTCCGATGCCTCCTTGACCTCGGTGCAGAGGTCAACTGCCAGAACTACGGAGGCTTCACACCGTACCACCTTACATACGGGCGACAGAACGACGAGATCCGCTGCCAGTTGTACGAGCGGACGGCGCTGGAGCTGAGGGCACTGCCCGAAAGCGAGTCAGACGACAGCGACATGGAGGACCTGGAGTTGCTGGAGGTTGAGGTAAGTGTCTTTATCGGATTGGCGCAGCTGAGATAACACATCTCATATAGTAGGATCTACCAAAGTAAAGAAGGATTTCTCATGAGTTCTTGTCTTGTATCTCTTTAGGTCTACGACGACATAGTGTTCGGGAAGTAGAAAAGGCACCCCCATTGCTCATGGTGCGAACGTCAAGCTGCTGACGGGTTTGCCGAAGAACGGCTCCCAGCGGGGTACAGAAGCCGGTCATGCTCCCCCTCTCCGTGTCCCGCTCCCTCCTCCATGGCCAACGGTTCAGGCACGCGGGTACTGGCCCCCCGAGACTGCAAAACGGGGAATGAAGATGGTTGTCTGTTCAAGATTGCTGAAAAAAAGACAACGGCGAGACCTCCATATGGTCCGCAACTGTGTAAAAATATAAATATATTGTATAAATGCAAGCTATGTAACATATTGTAAATACAGAGATCCTATTTTTGTACCAAGTGTGAATTTAAACACTATTATCTTGAAAAAAGTCAAATAAAATAAAAAAGTCTATGAACATGAACAGTTGTTACTCGTGGTTTTTCCTCAGCTGAGCCAATAGTTGAATCTCCCTCCATATAAAGGATGACTCTTCGCTGGTCTTTCCAAAACTTTGTAAGAAGCGTCATTTCTCACAATGAACCACAAGGCAGTCACTCAGAAAGAGAGAGAGAAAAAAAGATCAGAGTAAGCCCCAGTAGGAACAGTATGGGATTTCCTTTGTTGGGCGAGGTCAGCGGGTCTCTGAGTCACCACGCTGAAAAGTCCCTGGGCTGGAGGAACACGGCGTGCTCGCAAACATTCCACTCCAAGCGGCAGCCACGGAACTGGCACCGCTGGGTAGTCGCGGCGACGAGGAAATGTTACTTTTTTTTTTTTTTTTTGCAAGAGCGGGATAGAGAGCCGGGTAGATTTACTACTGTGTCATAACAGGGAAACTGTTCAAGTCTGGGAAGTACAAGACTTCCTGTTGGAGATAAGCTGCAATATCTTAAACGGAGGATTTCCCGCAGGTTCCTGGTGTTAGTCTCTTCCTGGGATAAATTTCACAATCCTGTACCAAAATGGAAATGCACCCACAGAGAGTACAAGAGAAAAGATGATGTCATGAAAGTTGACATGTTTGAATTTCTGATAAATCCCGGTGACAGAATAGCCAAAGAATGAGCCGAGTTTGAAGCGTTCATTGACAAGAATCCTGAACCTTCTCAGTTAAAAGGAAGCCCACGTGTCAGCTTAGACAAAACCATTCAGAGCTAATAAGAGAAACTCGCCCCTATTTCAGCTGAACGCTTCCTGTTTGTTGTAACTGAGCTACTTTTGTCATGATCTATGTACTTCAGAGAAAAAATATTGAGGTCAAATCAGTGACAGTGTAGTAAAATAACTTCAGAGTCATATGAGTAGAGCCACAACAGGAAGCCCAGGTGCATGTTCCCATAACCGTTTCCACTTCTGTCAAACAAACCTTAACATTAAATGTGGCCTTGCATGGTGAACAATAAATAGGACAAAAAATTTGTTTTACTCCAAAAACTTGTTTTATTGTTGAATGAAATCATATGGAGGAGAGGGGGAGAGAGAGGATAAATGTACAGCAAACAAAGATAAACACCAGCCTCCATCTGGGAAAACTGCACTTCCCATCATGCTCTGCATCAGTCAAACAGGTGGCGTCTCTGTGCCCGCTCAGTCCCGCTCTGCCAACGACATGAGGTGGGCGTCTACTTCAGACTCTGTCAGGATCCTGCAGGACACAACGGCAGAAAGACGGTCGGTGACGTTTGTGGAATTCCCAGATTAACGTTGCCTCTAACACGTTAGGTTGCGTTTATAACCCTTGAATGAGGTCGAATTAAAACCATGAATCGCATGAGATTGGCCTACTCAAAGTAACTCATAGTCATAAATCAAAAGGAAAATGACACATGGCTTTAAACTGAAAACCTGAGTTTGTGTTCATAGAAACATCTTTGGCTACAGTTTAAGCTCTAAGACTTTTCAAATGGATTTAGGTCTAGACTTTGACTAGGCCGTTCTTACACATGAACATGCCTTTATTCATGTTCAAAGGCTGTTTCTCCACTCTTGTCTTAAGTCTGATCAGGCCTCTAAAGGGTTTTTTTGCAGGAATGACCCACATTTAGCTCCATCGCTCTTTCCTGACCCTACTGAAGGACAGCACCCCCCCCTCCCCCACCATAATGCTGCCACCGCCACTTTTCACAGTTCAGAAGGTCAAAAAGTTGTCATGAGATTATACGTTTATGAATTCTGAATGCAAACTGGATTTTCTTTAGGAGGATAAGAGTGAGGGGGATTGAAAACAGGTGCACGCCACACATTTCAGATTTTTAAATTTAATTGTTTTTGGGGGTTTTTTGGTGAAATTATGAATTCCTTTTCTTGTAGTTCCCAACAAAAATATAGAAACGTTTCTGGAAAAAAGTAAAATAAAAAAGCGATTCTTAGTCTTGGTATTTCTGAATCGATTTAAAATGCTCAAAAATCAATTTTAGTCTGCGTAATTTTTTTTTTTGTCAGATTATATTTTTAATAATTCTTTGCTACTTTTTTCTATTTTATGCACAAACCTATTTTTGTCTAAACATAAACTGATGGACGTCTGATGCAGTATGAAACGTTACTACAGAAATGCTTTCAGTAAATCTTCTGTTTACAGCCTTTTCCTGTCACATAACTTAAACAGAAAAACTGCTTTCTGAATCAAATCGTGACCCTAAGAATTGATACATTGAAAGACTTGCACCTCTAGTGAATCCATGCTTGTGCAAAACTGATGAGAAAATACACTCTTAAAGAAAAGAGAAAAAAGCCTGACAGTAATGCTGTTTGCCTCTGAGCTGCTCTCATTTCACCTTCTGAGAAACAATCATCTGCAGCAAATGTACCTGAACTTGGGCTCCTGTGTTGTCACGACGCCCACCTCCAGCTCAGAGGGCTTGAAGTCAATGGAAAGGACAGTCGAAAGACAAGAAATGGCCGTCTGAGGTGGAGCAAAACAAAAAAAAAAAATATATAAAATGAACAAAAACAAAAAGGTTAGGAGACAGAGCAGTGTCAGGTTTCATTTTATCACACTTATGTCGATTTATTACAC
Organism: Girardinus metallicus; assembly: GCA_903067095.1. Lineage (NCBI taxonomy): Eukaryota > Metazoa > Chordata > Actinopteri > Cyprinodontiformes > Poeciliidae > Girardinus > Girardinus metallicus. The sequence goes on from CAEGAE010078549.1 coordinate 5,560, forward strand.
CTTTAGTGCTTTTCTGCTTCTTATAAACAGAACATGATGGTTATATAATGTGTTAGAGGAAGACAGGAAACCACCACAGGTTACGCAAGCTGCTTTCACATTCAGGTTTTCTTATCAACCTGCGCTACGTTCACAAAACAACCTCACCTCGATCGTTTGCTCGAAGGTCCAGTCCAGTTTCTTTTTTACTTTCTTCTCCAGGAAGCTGGTGGCTTCTGTCTGCTTCACTCCGGCGGCGGTGGCCTTGAAGCCGCAGTAGTAGCCGGCCGGGTCGCACTTGTACACCTGCGGGCCGTACTCCTCGTCCACGCCGATCACGATCATACCTGCCGATCATACGGACACGCACCCGCGTTCACTCCAGGGTGGAGGTTCCAAGGGACGAAAACACGGGACGCCGAGCGTCAACTCACAGCAGCCCAGCGGTCGCATCTCGGCGTTCTGCGTGTAGACCTGCGAGATGTCGGCGATCCTCTTGCACAGCATGTCCACTGGGATCTCGTAACCGTACTTGTACTGCCAGTTGGCCGCCTCGTAGCGAGCTCGCTGGACCTGAGACCTGCTGTCGGCTGTAGGGAGGCGACGACACCAAAACATGATTTGCTTTTAGTTTCACTTTGGAACAGGCTAAAAAACATAAATAAAGAAATAAATATATTTAAATAAATACAATTGTCAGGGATTTACGTAAAAAGTTATTTCCATAATTTTGCTACATAGGAAAATGTTAAACACAATGCACGTATCCGTGGTTTTACAAGCAAACTTGCATAATAAGTAGAACCACGTCTGCTACCGAAAAGTCGACTTCGCTGCACTTGATAAATCTACTTTTATTGAACGTATTAAACTCAGCTAAATATGTCAAATGTTTTGAAAGTAAGCGATCCAAATCCTGTTGGAATGACTGGTTAAATTTGTTCCACCAAACCTAAAAGAATTTAAAAACTAGACGTAACAGCAAACGTGCAAAATTCTTAAAACATCCCCTTTCCTCCAAAGAAATAATAAAAATAATAAAAATAAAAAACTTGGACAACCTTATTTACTTGACTTTATGTTTTTTTTTTTTTGTTTCTTTCTTGGCCTATGAGTACTTTTGTCTCAACTATTTTATTGTTATTCCAGCTCACATTCATATGTTTATAGTACAAAACACAGACTTGGGTCCCAGTTCAAGTAGCCTAATAAATAAATACTAAAAAAAAAAATAAAAATAAAAATCAAGTGCCTATGAAAATTAAATACTTATAAAATTTAAAAGTGAAATGAGGCTGAAGTTAGTTTTGATAAATACACATCATACAGACGTTTCTCTCAAGGACAGCATGAAGCAATGCTGCCCCTCCCACACCTACTGCTGTACGCCGCCACAGCCAATATCTCCCTGTATTAACTGATAAAGAGCAGATGCACTTTATTAAACTACTGGATTTAGCAGGTGTGATGATTGTTTGGTGATGTTTGCCAAAATCCAAATTACCTACATGTAACAAATTTAACATTTGGGAATTGTTGCTTTCCTGTTTGAAATAACGAGAAGCTCATAAGTAAATAAACTTTGGTGAGTCGCATGGGTTCTTGTACAACAGGTCAACGCTTTTATTTATTTATTCAGCTTGTACAACGCTGGTCTGAATTGCTAAAATGTACAAAACATATGCAAATACTCCGATGTGTATCCAATGCATCTAATTATTTGTCTTCTTGCTATGCAGTCTCCTAAATAAATATCTTCATTTGTGTTTGCAATGTTTTCAAATTTTTGGTTATGGGCACAATCTGTATTAATTAAGACTGGATGAAAATAGAATGAAAATGATCCTTTCTGTGGTTTCGCATCCAAAGGGACTATTCAGAATTAGGAATTTCAGCAGAACCCATAAAAATGGCAGAAAGTGACTCATCAAAATCCTGCAGCTAACTAGATACAAACTCTCAGTTAAACAGCCAGGAGAAATGACAGGCTAGTCATAAATACATGTCTCTGCTAGTCTACAGGTCTCAGAAGAGGCATAAAAACACATTTATCAAAATACTCACCTGCCTCATATGTTTCCTTTACATGCTAAGAATCCTACATCATGTCAACATAAATAAAACAATTGTCAATTGTATCCAACATAGCAGCTCAGTAAGGTCTTGTAAAATTCTATGCCTCAATTGTGCCAATTTCCCCACATTTCTTAGCTTTATGTATTAGATAATGACGCGTTTCACTAACTGAGTGACCCAAGTCTTATTTCAGTGAGCAGAACTAAACAATATTGTAAAATTATGTCTCTAACACAGCAAATGTTGGGCATTTCTGCTTTTAACTTTAATTTAACAAACCAGGGTGGAATACGAAAGGATAATTAGATAAGTTTTTGTACACTGAACCTACATCTTTACATCAATGCACATAACTGATTGTTTTAGATGAGGGTTGGTTATTGATATGAAAGTATTTTGTTGGTTTAAAAAACTCATTGCTACTCATGCTAACCTAAGCTTTACTTATTGCATACACCTTCTGCCTCCAAGTGTTAGACCTTAATGCTCAGGGAATTCCTCACCCGTCATCCCAGACATTACACATCCGATGTTGTCTGTTATCCTGAAGAGGTGGGTCACTGTGGATGCATCCAGAAGCTTATCCTGCCGAAAGAAGACCGCGGCAGTGAAAAAAATGGTCAACCTGGCTACATCTTTTATCGATCTGGAATATGCAAGCATCCCTCAACTCACCGGTACTTTCTTTTGTGTGACAACAACTGCACAGTCCTTCCCTCGGACCGCTACCGACGTTAAGCCACCCTGGTTTATAGCTTTGAAAGCATATTCTGAAAAAGATAAAAGAAGAAAAAAATGGAGTAAAAGATTGTCATGCAGCTGAAAACCTGCATCATGACTGGCCACAGAGGCGAAGGAGTAATTCAGATCTTCAACTACTGTATAACAAACGCCATGTTTTTTCACAGAATGAAAATACTATAATAAAACAAACAAACTATCTTTAGAAATCCAAATGTTAAAGACCAACCCAAATGCAAGCTGTCTCTGTAGTAAATAAGATATGTAAAGTGTAATCCTAGATATGCTAACTAGCCTAGCAGCAGGCTCGCTCTTAACATTTGCTACTTTGTTACATATTAGCGTCAGAAAAGGAAACGCAAATGTAACAGCGCGGACATTCTAACCTTATGTTTCAAATTTATAAGTGACTCTACTTTCACTTTGGCGGGTGTCAAATACGAGCCAGGAGCCGGCCTCAGCGAACCATGACAGAGCATTTAGCTAGCTAGCAAACAAGTGAGCCAACGAAGCGGCTCCTATCAATGTGAACAGCTCCAGAATACTGACCGACTTGATAGAGCCTCCCCTCGGGAGAAAAGATGGTGATGTGTCGGTCGAACCCTGCACTCGAGCCTCGGGACATTCTGTAAGCTTAAATTTTGGCCGGAAAGTTCGTTTCCTCCCAATGAATTTTTAAGCAGGCTTCACTTCATGAACAAATATTTCCACCCGGAAGCTGATTTGAGGGGCCGAGAACTTCATCCGGTGTGAGAGGTCTTGCCGTGTTACCATAGCGATTCATTAAATCGGCGTGCGTCGTTGGGTTCTAGTAGAAAAAAAACAACTGATGAATGGCGGCGTAATTGTGATTAAACCTATGAAAGGGAATTTTTAGCATGTTAACAAATTTGTTTAATTTTATAAGCTATATTTATGTTATGTCAGGAGTTGGGTAGTAACCAGTTACATTTAGTTGTGCAACTTTTTTGAAAAAAAAAAATGTACGTTTAGAGATATTTTTACTAGGCTTTTTGCTTTTTACTCGAGTAACTTCTTTCAAAGAACGAAGTTACACGTTTTTATCAAAAATTCACCAGACTCAGACTGGTGAATTTTAACTTTTTGTTAAAAGTTATGTAAAAGTTTTTTTATTGAAGGAAACTAATTTGTAAAATGTTTCTTTTGCCTGATTTTAATTATTTTTTTGTTACCTATATGAATTATTGTCATTTTTGTCAATGACAATTAAATTAAGAAACATACGCCCAATTTAAAGGCATTAAATTGCAAATTCAAATTTCTTTCAAGGCATATTTTAATATGTAGCATTTTTACAACAACTGAAGGTAACGCAGTTACTTGAGTGTGCCATAAAATGGCACTAGGTGCCTGCAATATACATAATACTGACCCTTTAAGACTCCTAGTGACAGAAAGGTTGATGGATGAAGTAGGGCAGTCTGAAAGGTTATGGTGTTTGCAGATGATGCTGTAATCCTTAGTAGGAGGTGGAAGAGAGGTGGAGGAGAGAAGAAGAAGCAAGACAGATTCTAGAGAAGGTGAGAGTGCAACATAAAGGAGAAGAAGAGAGTGCATACGATGGAGTGAAACAAAATGGCTCTCAGTGTGAGTCTCTGGCAGGAGTAAGGTTGCAAGGGAAGGTTTGCAAAATGTCACTAAGGAACGTAATCTACATGAAGTAACGTTAAATGAACTGCTTTAGCAGATAAATCCCAACTGAACCGCAGTCATTTTTAAACCGAGTCACATCATTTTGGTGTTTAACAACCCAGTGTAGCTTCTTAACAACTGGCAGTGTTGCAACTTCAGAATGCCATGCTTATTGCGGCAGAGGAAACAAAAGTTCCTGTTTGTGAGCAGCAACCGCTGTGACTTTTTATAATTTACTAACAGAATGGTTCAGACCAGAAGACATATACGGGGCTAAAGTTCTTGGAAAAAAAAAAAAAAAAAAAGCCCCAGTGTTCTTCCAGTAAGCACTTCGGGCCCAACAAGTGGAAAAAAAAGTCACACGGTTCACACACACTGACATTTGATCTCGAGTAACTCTCATGCAGAAACAGTCCAACCTCACGGTGACTGTCGAATGACACGTTGTCCTTTTCAATTGTTTTTCATTTGTCGCTCCCTGCGATGGCTGAATAGAAATACCAATTGCATGCACATGTGTTGAGCGTGCATACTTGCGAGCCCGACACAAGAGACTGTGGGAACCCAAATGAGGAAGCGATGCGTGTTACAATTTCCTGCGAGCGCCAAACATTGAGGTCTAAGTAACGTCCTGCACAACTACAAGACAACATTGTAAACAAATACTGTAAATAATCACTATTATGCTTTAAAGCTGGCATGAGAGGAAGTTTTCATTCTGTTCTAGATGTATTCATGGATAAATGGACTGAAAGGTTATAGATAACTGCATATTGCTAGTGGTCAGGGTAGATAATATCAAAGGGTCATCTGCAAGGGAGGACAAATCACTTGTGTCTTGGTAAAATCCCAAATCCCATTTCCTTCTTCCTTTGCTCTGATGTCCACTCTGTGTGTCATCAGGGACTTTCCCTCTGCAGGTAAGTAACACAGCCACATAGAGGATGTCGGCTTCCTCTTTATAAGTTACTTACTTATTCGGATAATGACCCATGAGGGAGATCGGTGAGGTGGCAGGATGTGCGATCAGCAGAAGCGGAATCTTGACTCGGCGACACACCTGCGGATTAATCACGGCTAAAAGGTTCTGATGATCACTTCCAGGCAAAAAGTCCCCCGACTGCTGGTTATAGTCTCAAGTTCCTGTTTTACACTTTTTTACATTGTGCAGACTGGGTTATAATCACAAACAACTAGCTGCGGTTCTAATCGCAAACTTGCACAGATCTTTGTCGATATTCTACTAAAGTAAAAAAAAAAAAAAAAACACAAGTTTGCAAATGTGTTGCTTCCATTAAATAAGAAGTTAAATTAAAATCGCACTTGAATGAGCTTGTTCAAATGAGTAATTAAACATCTTGGCAGTGACGGATGTATAACGTTAAATAGCTGAATTATTCATAATCCAGCCATGGTGATAGCTCTCATCAGCCATCAGAAGATGTAGGGGTCTCATTCAGGTGTTGGAGTAACAAGCCCCTTGCACTTTGGAGTATACAACGTTTTGGGGAAACTGTAGTCGGCGATTTTGCAGAAGAGCTTGAATGACACACAACTTTTTATGCACATTGTCCGAAAAAAAACCACAAACCGTCCTCCTCCTACTACTAGTTGTCGTTTTCTTTGTAGTAACACCAGGATGTTGATCAGGAGACTCGTGTGACGCGAGTTTTGATGCGGCTGAAAAAGCGCCTCATCCTGGCGCAAAAACATTCAATCAAAATCATGTTATCCCCCCCCCCAAAAAAAAAAAAATTACTGTGTTTCCAATTATACAAAAATAATTTATTTATGTAATTTCAATTAGCGCAACTTTATGTTGAATGGAAACGCAGCTTTTGATGGTTTCGTGTTGAGTTGCTTGATCGATACAGAACAAATGCAAAGGACTAGTTTACATATATGCAAAATCTAGTATTAACTCCAGCGATTTAGTTTATGGATTTAAACACAAACTGCTTATTTGATATTTCATAAGTGAGACATAAAGCCTCCCCCCACCCACATAATTATTATCCCTTCATCCTGATACCTCACCTTCCTCCCCCCTTCCTGTTCTCTTGCCCACCTCAACTCTTTGCCTCATTCATAACGTTTCAGATCGTACTGTATGTTGTTCACATCTTGAAACCAGAAAGACCCCCACCCGCGCTGTGTTGAGAGAAGGTGTGGGAGGCATATCTAGAGTGTGTCAGGTGGTGGTGGTGTTCAGGGGGGATCTCCACCATTTATGAAAATACTGTGTCACATTGCAAAGCCACAATGGTGGCTAATGTTTTCCAAGCTCAGAAGTTTAGATGTTAGGCAACGGGGAGGGGGAAAGGTAAACATGACTGGACTCTTGGGTATGACATAGAACGCAGCAGTTGTGACTCATTTTCTAGAAACTGTTGTGAAAAGCTTTCAAAAGTCAAAACCATGGATTTTTTGAAGCGCTTGCTCACAGAAAAGAAAAGAAAAGAAAAGAAATCCCGGACACGAACTCTCAGCTTCCAGGTTCTCTGTTGCTTGACTATAATGTTAAGTGGCCCACATCCTATGTAAATCCGGCCTTGAATGTGTCCACTAAAATGGCTTGTGGCAAACCGCTTTCTTCACACCAGCACTGTTGAGTTCACTCTAATCAAATTCTAGTTCACTTGCTTTGAAAGTCCAGTTTGTTTGGGGAGGTGTGAATGCGCAATTGAACTCTGATGCGTACCAAAAAAAGCAGACCTAGGTCTCGGATTGGGTGAAGTGAACGCTGGCGCAGTTTGAATGCATATGTGAACGCCAAGCGCACCGGAGACCACTCCAAAGGCAGGAGCGGACTATGGCGCAGAAGATCCTGGGTAAATGCAACCAAAACAAATGCACGAGTCTACCACTGGTGGGAGAAAAGGCTGTTGGTCTTTTATTAAAGATGAGAGAGAAATCTTCCAACTGCTAGAATTTGACGACACTCCATTTTTGTTTACATTTTATGAAGGAAGTTGCGCTCATGTCTTCTTCAGACGTTTCTGTGTTGTTTCTTTCAGTGCAGCGCCACCACTGGCGAGGAGGGAAACAAGTTTTTCAACTGGTTTGAATCCTTATACACAAAATAGTGTGAAAGAGAACTGCAGCAGCCGAACATCTAGCAAACGTTGCAACTTTGATACCCAACCTAACTGAGTCTATCAGGTTTGCAAAAACCTTTTAATACTAAATCTGTGGAGTTTCCAGGCAATATTTGAGACTCTTCTACCTGAGCACTGAACCTCTTATCGTTTATTTCGCCGATAAATGCTCTCTTGGACTGTCTTGTCCTAGTACGCTTGCAGTTGCTCCATAGTTCTGTTTTTAATGATGAACTGAAGTTCAAGATTGTTTTACTATTTCATACCAGAATTAAGAGAGGTTAAGGGGGGACAAAAGGCTTGTCACACTTTTAGTATGTTTGCAAAATTACACACAATTATGAACATTTGTGTGTTGCTCTGTCACATAAAATTCATTGAAGTATGACAAACTGGAAAAATGTTAAAGGGCTGTACAAATGTTTTTCAAAGCAAATATACAATATACCTTTAAAACACAACATCTTGGTCGGTTTTCACCCACACATGAGGCGTTTTGTTTCTAAGAACCTGTGTACTGTGAGCAGCTTCTAAGAAGGGCTTATCTGCCGAGGACAAAAACGCTGAGCAGAGCAAAGACGATAAAGCCAAGTCCACTGAAGGCGCGCGCTCGCACCTGGCGCTGGCTTCCTCTTACTAACAGCTTCTTTTGAATTTGCATCTTGTTCCTAGTGAATTATCTTGTGGTTTGGCATGTTAAAACCAATCAAACGATCACACTGTACGCCAGGAGCGTCTTGAAGTTCAAAATGTTGGCAGCGCCTTGGGGCATTACGCGGACGTTTAGTTTTCTTAAATAGGAAAAGAAAGAATGTTGTCATCCCGGTTTTCTTCCACGGATGCGAAGCACCTGGGTGTGGACGGGACTTTGGGCGTAGCAACGCGGAGGATTAGGACTGAAGCAACCAGGGACTTTACACAGATCAACATGTAGAACAGTGGCAGATTGGAAAGGTCAGATAAGCTTGTTGTGTGGAACCGAGCAGAAGCTGAAAATGAAAATTGGTTCAATTTTTAAATCATTCTCGAAATAAATATATACTAGAACGTTGCCTGAAGAAGCTCACTGCTAGCTTGTGTGTTTTTTTTTTTTTAAACTTTCTGCATGGCTATAACTTTGGTGTTATGACTGATTTGGCCTTTGTGCTGCTCTATTATTGTACTGTACAGCTGCAGGAAACTTGGATGGGCTAACACACAAAATTTACTGTAAATAACCTAAAACAGAAAGCAGGATATAGCTTTTACACAGCAGTAAAGACCTCATCTTTGAATGAAGCACTTTCAATGTTTCATCTTTAACTGTTCTTTTTCCTGGGAGAAATGATCATACAACATACAACTTTAATGATAACAACAAAAATTTACTTAATACAAACAGCATCATAAAATATGCATGAAGTTTCATGCCTCTGTCCCAAATTACATTCTGTTAAATGTCTCTCAGTGTCATGACCAGACATTCTGGCTGGATAAAGTTGATGAAAATATGTTGAAATTCAACACCTTTCCAGAATTTCAAGCGTCTTTGAGCGTGATATATTATTACTTATTATTAAGCTACGTTCACGCGTCAGGTCTTAACACTCAATTCTGATTTTTTGTTAAAATCTGACTTTTTTTTTTTTTTGCGTGGTGGTTCATACTACCGATCAAACGCAACAACATTCAGACTTTGCTGTGAACGGTTTACATCACGAAGCAATGTATACCACTTCGTGAAGAAGCTCACTGCTAGCTTGTTTTTTTTTTGTTTTTTTTTAAACTTTCTGCTTCACACCGTTTACAATAGTAGTAATGGAAGCAGACGTCTATAAATCAATTCTAACGTTTATTCAGCAATGAGACAGGGCAGTATTGTCACAAGATCGTAAGACAAAGAAAGCTAATTAAAAAAAGCACAACTAATAGCAAGGGCGTTCTTTGGAGCATTGTTGACTGCAACTTCTGGAGCGAAGTCTGTTTGGATGTGTAGTCAGAGACAAGAGTGGTGGGATTCTGATGTGGTGCGCTTCGATAACACAGACTTCTTTCATAAGTTCATAATTATGATTTTCAGACATTGTTTACTTATGGATTTACCTCGTCTAGATTCTTCTGGTGTATAATTATGACGCACGTCTCACATCAACAACAAAGTCGGATAAAATGCGACCGGGCCATACTACCAACGCTTCGAAAACAATCGGATACGTATCCAAATTAATTCAAAATATGGGATATTTTTTAGCTGTGAAGTTTGGAATTAGACCTTTCAGACTGCCGTGAAAATAGGATGTCTGTGAGACTTTACCTGAAATTTTTAGCTTAAATTTTCATGTAATTAAGGCAAAATGATTTTGTCATCATAGGGAAATTTTGAAACACTAAAAACCCTCAAGTAAGAATATAAATAATTCTGACTAGATTTGTAGGAAAATTGGCATTGAGAAAGCCATACTATGTCATTTGACTTCCCTTTATTGTTCAAAATGTAACTTAAGATTATATCTAAAAGTGCAACGATGTAAATAAACCCCCCTTTCTTTCCAGTGAATTACAAAGATACTACAGCATTTTGAGTAGGATATTCCTAAAACTTCAGTATTTCTCACTGTATTTTCAAATCTTTTTCCAGTAGTAAGTATAAACTTGTAGAATACTCTTTCCCATATATCACATTCACATTAACTCTTAGAATAAGTTTTATCTTACAGCTTTAAACCACCAGATTTACATCGCTCGGTGCTTTGGGTAAAGTTATCTCGCAGAGACTTTTGAAAAACGCATGATAGCATGTGAAGTAGTCAGAGACTTCACATGCTATTTTGTTTCCTTCCTCTTCCTGCCATTTCTTCTTTTTTTTCCAGTAAACCTGACTGCTATATTTGCTATACTCAGTGAATCATTTTAGAACAGGTGTGAACACCGGGGCTGGTGTGGTTGTGTAGAGTTGAGAGGTGGGTGGGTATCCGTGGTTTTTGCCTGTAACATGTAAAGAAAAATAGTCCACGAAATCCCCAAGACACTTGAAACATAAGATAAGGTTTAACAGTCACAAAGTGATTCTTCTTTTTTACCAGAAAAAAACAGATACAGACATATATATATAATTTTTTTGTGTGGCCCACCTGAAATGTCATGTAAAACTAAAATTATGCAAAAAAAAAAAAAAAGACTAGACGTTGATCGTCAACGTTGCTCACCGAAATGAACTAGTTCTGATAATCAAAAAGTTTGTTTTATCACATTTCTCCCACTCTAACGCTGTGTTTAATCATGATTAATCACCATGCTTAACCGTGTAACACCTGACATGCAAAATTGCACGTTTTCAAAAAAATGTCTCATTGTCTCAATCTCAGTTTTTCAAGTTTCAGGAATGTTTAACGTCATTTTGCATCAAATGTAATTTAGAAATTCCAACTACATACTACCTTAGTTTTACCCAAGCTTTCGTTGCAGAGTTTTTTAAAGCGAAATATGCCATTGCGCACATTGGTGTTACGCTCCTCGCTCATCTGCATTGTTGACCGCAGTACAAGACCGTGCAACGTGCTGCTTCCCTCTGTGGCAAAGGGGCTTTTGGGTCGGAATAAATAACGTGAAATTAACTAGTTCTGTCAATCAAACTTTTTTTTTGTCAGATTAATCTCAGTCTAGCATTGTGATTACTCAAACATAATCACGATGGCTTACCTTTGTAAGCTTGAATTGTAACATTGCATGTTCTCAAAAAATAATTTTTTTCATTGTCTCAAACTGAACGTGTCAGTTTTTCAGGAAGGTTTAAAATAATTCATTTTGTTTGTTGTTTCAAACATAAGAAATGTTTACATATTACCACGGTTTTATCGTCCATCGCTGTGTATTTTTCTTTTAAGACAAAATCTGCCGTTAAGGACGTCAGTTTGACTCTCTTCGCTCGTCTTCTCACGTGCGTTTCCGACACCGCGTAACGCGCTGCTTTGACCTAAGTAATCCTCTGCTGGAGAGAGGCTTTTAGGTCAGAATAAGTAATGCAATTAATCTGCATTATGTAAAATTAACGCCTCAAACTCTTTAGATTAATCGCACACGTTAGCGTTGACAGCCCGAATTTTTACTTTTGTCAGTTTCAAGTTGGTTCAAGTTGTGAGTTTTTTGCTCACCGACAGTTTTGTCCATGTTAGTATGTACAACCCAAATGTTAAAAACAAACCACCGTATCATTTTTCTTCCACTTCACATCTGTGCTCTTCTTTGTGCCGGTCTACCAAATAAAATGCACACGGATGTTTTGGTTGTATCGTGACAAAACGTGAACAAGATCAATGTGTAATAATGCTGCATTGTAGGCTAGCTTGGTTAGCAGTTCTTTCATCCGTTTATGCCCGGCATCACTCAAAGCCGTCCTGCAGGATGAATATATTCAGTTACAGTAGATCCTGTAACCAGACACATTGTCTGCAGGCTGCCATGAAAGAACGTGAATGCTAAAAAAAAAGAAAGAAAGAAAGAAAGGGACAAAAGCAGAACCAGATCTGAAATGCAAACAGTGACTTTAACCAACAAAAACAACTTTAACCGCACTTTCTTTTAAATCAGCTACAGGAGAAAGTCAATACGCCTCCCTCTGGGCCAGCAGGAAACCTGAATCACAGCAGCGCCGGGCGGATTCAGACAGACATTAACTATCGGGTTCTTTTCGGAGCGTCAGCCATGTCTCATAGCCCTTATGGCATTAGATGATGTCTCATGTTGAACTGCCTCATTATGTGTACCTTTTTAGAGCCTTTTATCCCTTTGGTTACCAGCGCCAGGCAGACACGCGGGATACTCTCTGGGTATTTCACTAACAGGATGACAGCAGCCTTACTCCTTCCCCTCGGGCCCTCTGAGATCATTTATCAAAAGTAAGCAAACATAAGCTGTGTGAACAGCATTTAACCATGTTATTAAAGGTTTTACTTGGCACTTGTGTTTTTGTCAGAGCTGTAGTCGTCGTCGTCGTTGTGGAAACTGGTAGCTCTGGTTTGGTTTTGCATTTGATTAGCAAATTCGTACCCCGGTTTCATTTTATTGGGAACACGCATCCAATGGCTTTGGTAACACAAAATGTAACAAAACAAATCGCATGGCAACAGCTCAGTGCATTTAGGCATCCAAACATGGTGATTGAGTTCAAACTTAGCATCAGAAAAAGAATCTTGTTATGGAATGAAAGCAGTAGATCAAATAACCACTGTTTACAACCAAGGTATGCCGAATACCAGAAGAAGAACAGCATTAGCTGACTATAAGGTGGAACGATTTCTTTATAGGTCAACTATGGGGAACTGAACTCACCCAAATGAGACAACAAAAGATTGGAAAGATGTAACGAGTCTCCTCCTCTCCCATAAAAAACTGCACAAATTGAAATTGCAAAAATAAATTTGCTTAATGAAAGCATGCCAATTTAGAAAAAAAATACGGTGGGTTTTTAGCCGTATCGAAAGAGTTTTTACGCAACTTTAGCAACAGCCGAAGGTTACTACTGGCGAAAATGCATATATATGACAGGAAGTAGTAGCAGGATGATTTTTTTTTTTTCTTTTTCAGACAACCTGCAGTTGGCTACACACGAGCTCTCGCAGTATCGCACAGTTAATAAAAAGTTGTGTGTCATTCTAATGCGATGAATTCACAGCTCTTCTGTAAAATCGCCGACTACAATTTCCCCAAAACGCCGCATACGCAGTCGCACCCAAGTAAAGGGGGCTTGTCTCTCCAAAGTCTGAATAAAATGCCCCGGCTGAATTATAAATTTATCTCACGTAACTGTTTTCATTAGTCTCTGCCATGATTTTTAATGACTTACTGTGTGGACAAGCTTATTCACGTATGATTGTTTTTTAATTTCATATCTATTGGAAACACAGCGACGGTGAAATTGTGTTTTTACAACATTTGCAGAATATAGACAAAGACTTCTGCTCATTTGTAATGGAAACGCAGCTATCTACTACTCACTACAACTCCTTGTTATAAAATCAATATGGACCAAAATCTCTGGGAAATGTTTCAAACACCTTGTTGAATCTATGTCACAAAGACTTGGAGCGTTTCAGAGGTGAAACAGGGTGCAAACGTCTTAATTCTGCTGAATGACTGCAGGTGAAGAACCTAAACTTCCTCTCAGAACCAGTTGAGGTTCATGAAGGTTAGGATGAAGATGTAGGACAGATCACCCGTATGTCCGAACCCTGAGTTACCAGGCAGCTGCGTGACGGTAACTCAAACATTTTGGGTTTGGAGCAATCCAAACCCAAAATGTGACTCCATCAAGTTTTTTACTCATTATTTAGACTGACTCGTCGGACGCTCCGGCAGCCGCTCGGCAGGACTTGCGCCACCTGTGCCTAGTCTAGACAGGCCAGCTTGTTGCCAGTCAAATGAAACTAAATTTTATGAAAACCATTCGCTTGTGTGCTTTTTATGTTTTAATATGAAAACCAGACTATTCATTATGTGTGCAATGATGTCACTTTTCTTGCCTACCCAAAAAAATGTGCTCGTGTGCTGCTTTTTTTTTTTTTCTAATCCAAAGGAGAATGTGATGTTTTTTGCAAGATTAGCACCAGAATGTGGAGGATATTAAATGTTGGAATGAATCTTTTTCTTTCCTTTCTGAGTGTGTCTGCAAAATCAGTCATTCTCAAGCGGAAGTGTTAATATTTTGACTCTGAGAAAAAATATATTCTTCTCCGTCTTTTCCATGAAGTGTGTATGTTATGCTCCCTGACAAAGAGTTATACCTTCACATGGATTGATCATTGATCGATTTTCGATTGCTATGATTTGCCGTTTGCAGTGGAAGTACTTCTGACGATCGTTTGCTGCACATCTACTGCATTTATTGCCTCAGTTATCATATTTAAAAAAGGAAATTCTCAAGCCAAGTAAGGGTTTTTTTTTCTGCAGATTCTCACTCGACATGGCATTGCTTTTAGTCACAGTCGTTTTTAAACCAAATGACTCATGAGGGAGGATCAACTTTTAGCCTTATGACAAACCGTCTTGCAAGGATTAGCCACTATGTGATTAAAGGACACTGAACAGCAAGCAGAACTTGCAAAGAGGTGCAGATCGAGTTCAAGTTAGGCGTGTTGGACAGTTCAGGAGAGTTGAGGTAGGAGGTGTTGTTGAGTGAAGTCTTCAAAAGAAGCTGTGAAGCTGCAGAACGGGAAGCCCCTTCCACTGGCTTAGGCAAATTATAGTCTTTGCAAATGGAAAACCATAGACGACTTTAAGGTGAAGGGGTTGGTACAGAGCGGAGGTTCCCCGTGACCTCAGTAATAACAGTCAAGTCCATAATCTCTCGATAGCTCAAGAAAGAGAAGGAAACACCCTGCAGCAATGCAAACCATGCAGCATCGGCCCAAACCAACAAACCCTCTGGCCGTTTAAGATACGCCATGACGAAAGAGGGAGATCAAACTGGGTCGGTGGAAAACAAAACGGAGGAGGGGACATTTGGAACGTCGCGGCATCCAATGCGTCGGGGTCTCGGCGAAGGAGAAGGCCGCAGTTTGAGTGACATGCCTGTGGCGTAGTCAAGGAAGGAATGGACCTCGTCGCCGCAAACGTGACTCATTTTCTGCACACTAGTGCTCGCCTCTGAAAATCCCCCCCCCCTCTCCCTCTCTCTCATACACACACTTCTGAAGTCATTAGAGGAGCGTCCGCGTTATCCAAAAATGGAAAACACGGTCTCGCCGAGCTGATTTCACAGCTCGCGGGAATAAATAGCCACATTCAGCTTGGTAAGTCATCGCAGGGAATTTTAGGGAAATTTGAAATGGGAAAACTGTTTGTTTCAATCCAACGGATGATATACGTGCCGTTTTTCCGTCCCCTTCCACCTCCACACACACATCATTACAGTACAATTACCGACACCATCAACTGAAGTACATCTGAGTATATTTATATATTTTTTGGCACTCAAAGAATTCCTTGTGTGGTCCCGTCCTGTGCCTGCTTGTTCCTTCATGCTGCGCATGCAGGAAATACAGCCGGAGTATAAAAAAAAAAAAAAAAAAGCTTAAAGGTGATCGGATTAAAGATTCACTGACATTTAGATTTACGGCTTGCACAAGGGCACGCTGGATCCGCCGAACTGCTTCACGGCTGTAAATCCAGACTTTCATTTCAGCTGTGAGATGTTCGGAACAGCAGGAATGTAACTGCTAGAGTGGAATTTTTGCTGGGAATTTCCCACACTCTGTGTGTGTGCGTGTGTATTATGCATTTGCGCACATGTGTCTCCGGCCCCTGTTGAGTGCATGACTCAGAGTCGGCATAAACAAAAGTGAATATGTCAGGTGCGCATGTCTCTACGAGGAGGACAACAAATGTGTGTGTGTGTGTGTGTCAGGTGAGACGAGCTGAAAAGCTGTTGTTTGTATCCGAGGCTCAATGCAGACCAGGTATGTACTGTACTGTTCATCAGAAGAAGGAAGGTTATTCCCCTCGTCTCGTAATTGCAGCCATCATTGGTATGACGGATTTGTTTTTTGATTTTTAAAAAGACTTTCAATCAACTTCTTTGGAACTCAAGTGGCAACTGTTCAAAAATAAAACTTGCACCGATGTGGATTTGCAAGAAATACCCCTTGAACTTTTTGCACATTTGTGTTTCGTTGGGATTCGGAAAGTAATGCGCTAATGTGTGCCCCTTTGTTTACCTCCAGCCATCTTTTCAGCAACTCTGACCAACTAGGTCTGCTGCCAAACGACAATCCCACAGCATCACAACAACACCGCCAAGTGCTGTGTTTGTTTTCTGCAGCGTTTTGCACACAGGCCAAAGAATTTGATTTTGAACTCATCCGATCAGAGCACCTTCTTCTACGTTTTTGCTTTGTCAGCGCTTCTTATTAATGATGAATGTTGAATTGGACGTTGCTCTGTGAGATGTCCAAAGTTTTGGGTTTTGATTAAAATTAAAATAAGGTCAATGTAGAGGGTAGTTTGAAAATTGCTAGGTGGCGCTGTTGAGCCGTTTCTGTTGCGATTTTTGCGTCGCCCTTAAAATACGTAAATTTTTTGCTGTCTTGACAAGTCCACCAAATTTGAGGGACTTTTTGAATATGATAAAGCCCCCAAAAAGCCAATTCATTTGACGGAAGCATAATAATCAAAATAATAAACATTATGATTACAAAAGGCCTTCGCGATGAGGAAGTAGAGCTTCTTCTTCATGTCGTGTCTTGGATTATAAAACTAACAATCTACAAGGTGGACATATAATCCACTGTTGTTGACGTGTTGTTTGGTTGGGCTGACATATCCGCGTTTTCACAAAAGAGACATTTTCACTGTCCATATGGATACGTGAGGGCGAAGTTTTCACTCTGGAACTCATAAAAAAATTAAAGTTATCTGTGTTTCCATATCAACTTGGGGGAGAACTGATTAAAAAAGTTCCCACTCTAAAAAAAAAACGCTACAGTGTGGAAGGGGCCTTACTGACATATAAAGTAAAGTACCTGTATTTCATTTAATTTAGATGTGCTGGAGTAAACAAAACTGAAAGGAAATAATCCCTACTGTGCAGATTTTTACTTTTATTGTTTTCTAACCTAACCCCGCCCTTAACTTCTCACATTTAGTCAAATTCAGCTCAAAACCAAAACACTATTGATCCAAAAGGGAAAGTAAATACTGTCAATATTATTAAAGATTCTTCAAAGAGTTGTCGTATTTCAGACTGGTCTGTGGTGTTTCTTGGTTTTCATGGTGCTGTTTTTTTTTTCCTGCAATAAAATATTACAAAAATCTTTGTTTTTCTATTGGTCTATCACATAAAACCCCAATAAAATACACTGAAATGTGTGGTTGAGGGGAAAAAAGTGAAAAAAGTTGAACAGGTTCTGATTTTTTTAATATATATATTTTTAAAGGCTCCGAATAGGAGAAGTGATTTGAAGAAATGAAAATGCGAAGCCCCCAACGCGAAGGATTGCTTCTGCAGATGCTGACCTTCAGTAGCCTGGCTAATTTGAGGCCGCCTCTCTACCTCTTTGTGAAATCCCCCAAACTTTCCCCACGCCAAGTCTCTCCTCCCAGCCGCCCGAACGGAGAGATAATGGTCTTTTCAGGCCTCCTGTCGTCTGCCCCCAGCTCCTGCCGCTGATCCACCGCAGCTGGGCCGACAGGCCGCCTGGCGAGCGCCAGCGCACCGTGGGCCGCGTTTCCCGACCTAAGCGCTTTTCCAGGACTGGAGCGCAGGTCGCGAGCGCTCTCGAGAGTGCCAGACGGCGAAGGCCTACAAGCTTTGTGGTCCAGATGTGCGGCGGTAGCAGCCAGCCAGGCGCACATCTGCAATCATTTGAACTTACTGGGGAAATTCCTCGTTCGGTGTGCCTCTCCTTGTGTTTTTTCCTCATCTTGGGGGAGTGAATGCTTTACCACCTCCCTTCTGTTCTCCCCTCTAATGGCTGCCTCTCTCTCTCTCGCTCTCTCTGTGTCACGACAAGACAAAAACAGGCCGGGCCTGACTTTGTGTTGAGGAAATCTCAAAAGATGAAAGAGCTGAATCTTTCATCTTTTCTATAAATGCGTCGTTCTACATGCGAGACGCAGACATAACAAGTGGGTTTCTGCGAGGCCGGTGTTTGTTATTACTGTCTTTTGAGTCCGTTTCGCCACACATGTCATTAGTGTGACAAAAAAGAAGAAGTAGGAGAAAAACACGCATGGATTTTTTAGCCTCAAGTGATTCATGAAAGGCTAGCCAGAGACGGGTCACCGCTTGCCCCCCAAAATAAAACTCGTTTCTTTTTTTTTTTTTTTTTTTTTGCAGCGCCGGTGGCTGCGGTATATTTAACAAAAGGCGCTAAAAATACCCATTGTTCTGCTGCTGCGTGGGCTGGCCGCGGCACAACAAAAGCAGGGAGTTTCACCGCCACCAGGATGTCAAGCAAATTTCCGTGTTTGTATTTCAAGATTTAGGACGCGCCATTCTGTTGGACGCTGTTCTGAGTGTAGATGCACCTCGGTGCCTGGATTCCACAGGTACACGTGGTTCTTCGCTTTGTCCGGTTTGTCCTGGGACAGAATGACATTGTGTATCACACACCGCCTGGCCTAACCAAAGCTTTCTGGGAAACCCTGTCCTGTTGTGTTTATGCAGGTGGTTTCTTCCTTGTTCTTTAGATGTGGGCTGTTGGAGGCAACGTCCCTGGAGACTCTCACGCTCGTTCTTTTGACTTGAACTTTATCTTTTGTAACCCTTGTCCGGATGTTTTGGAGGTGACTGTTTCTTTTTCTTTTAGTAGAAGATATATTTATGCGGCAACAATTTACAAAACAAACTAGATTTAATTTCAGTTTCATTACTTTAATCATAGATTGAGCTCAGTTTTACGAAAACACATTTTTATTCAGTTTATTGTGCCCATATCATGTACAAAACCCCCCGTAAAGCACTTATCACTAATTTTACTTAAAGTCTTTGTCTTTGACCATTTGTACTTTATTTCACCTAAAAACCAACCTAAATGTAAAAGAAGAGATAAAATGAGACCACGTCTAAAATTTTGCTGAGGTTTCAGAAGGTTAAGTAGGTAAACAAAATATATTTTTAATCCCATTTTGAGTCAGATGATAAAAAAATTCCTCCATACCATAGACAGAAAATGACGTTGCAGGAAGATGAAACGTTTCCTTTGCAGGCACAATGAGATAACATGGACGGGTCTTCGTTTCGTTGGAAATATGCCGAAACGTTGCGCTGCCAGATTCTGTTAACGTCTAGTGGCTCGCCTTCGATTCCACTCTCGGGTTCAGATTTAACTCTAAAAATCACGACTGCTAAAAAGATGAACTTCATCCACGAGCTTCATCAAACGAACATTAAGAAAGCAAGGGACGCGGTTAACACGGAGCACGTGTCAAAGACAATTATTGATAAAAGAGTTTCTGAACGTTAAGACACTACAATGAATTTCTGTGCCAGGTGTCCACAAAGCGTTCATCTCATCTTACATATTATCCAATTTTTACTACAAATGGCGCGACACACCCATCTGGGTCGCCGAGGTGTTTGGCCGCGTGTCAAGAAGTGTGATTTGTAATACTGATCTGCACACAGTAACCTTATTTCCAAATTTATTGGTATTTATTGATACTTTTATTGACCAAACAGCAGAGAAAATAGTAAAACTTAACAATCCCGACGGCTAAGGACAATTTTTGGGGGATCTTAAACATTATTGATTGGAATTTATCGTGACACGGATAAATCGAAAGAAACAAAGGTAAAGGTAATTGTGTTTATATAGCACGTTTTCAGCAACGAGGCAATGCAAAGTGCTTTAAGAAAGAAAGAAATTAGAAATGTATCCCGATTAATGATAAACGATACGATAAATGCCCCTCACCGATTTAGAGCCAAATGTGGTTATGAAATCATAAATCATTTAAAATGCAGACCAAGCCTTTTTAATTTGGAGGATATTTGGGGGGGAGATAAAATCCCTTTCAGTTCACATTTTTGTACTACGTTGTGTTGGTCACACATAAAGTCCCTATAAAATACCTTCATGTTTGAGGTTGTGCCATAGCAACAACAAAAAAAAAAACCTTTTTATGAGGCTCTTTATTGTAGTCATTTTAATAACCTCAGTCAGATTTACTCGTGATTGTAGCAGGGGGGCGGTTTCCTCTATTTTTTTATTTTTCCTTTTTTCAACTCCCTGGTTACATCCAGCTGAGTATCAGACATGAGAAGAGTGACAGACACATGGGAGGGACGGGTGGTTGTTACTCTTTACCCAGGAAAGTACCTAAAGTGTACTTTTAGGCCCAGTGTCCTTTGCAGCGCCTCACTCCGCCCATGCACACGCATTATTCTGCAGAGGATGTTTCACTACTGTTTTTTTTCCCCTGACCAGCAGTTACATAAGCCATTCTGACAAAAAAAAAAAAAAAAATACAGGCCTCCACCCTGCAGAACAAAAAAAAAAAACACATCCAGTGACTGGTCAGATTCTTCTCAGACAATTAATCCGACTTGTTGCTACTGTCTCCAAGTTTTCTAGTTAAATGGCGTCCGGATTGTTTCAGATGTTTTTTTTGTTGTTGCATAATGATGACTTCTTAACGCGGGAGATTAAGATGCGCGTTCACACCCTGGATTTAAACTAAGCTCCTTCACCCAGTTGAGAGACACCAAAAAAAACAAACACAAAAAAAGTCCATCTGATCAGTGCTTTGTGGCAGCTGCGGTTATTTTTAGAGCTTTCGCAGGCCGTCGCAGTCCGTTTGCAGGACCTTTGTTCCTCTTTCCACCGCATCAGTTTGGCTTTTCTTTTAGTCAGGCATTATTTTATTTTATTTTTTTATGATCACTTTAGTGGTACGTTTGCATCCCTTTTTGATAGTTCATTTGTAATTCACACTGTTCACACATACAGTTTTCTTTTTTCTGCTTAGATTTTTATTATTCTTAGAATTTAATTTCCAAGAAGGGAGTTCTGATGTTTTGTGAAAAAACAACAGAAGCTTTGCTCATTTTTTTGCTCCTAGCGAGGATGAGTGGCAAGATAAGTTGAAAAATATGCTTTGACATTTATTTATTTATTTTTTAAATGGCACAACTTATTTTAGCGCCTGTACCTGACATAACCTAAAGATTCAAGTATGGCTTCACAGAGAAGCAGTGGTTGGTTATGTTTGAATATGTGTTTGTTTTACAAATTACAGCAAAAATCTTTAATAACATGTATTATTTCCAGTTTTATAATAAAAATTAGAGTGATTTTCCCACTTTAGATGTATGATTTATGATACAGGTTTTTAAAAATGGCATTTTTATTTATTTCTTTTGGCTTTTGGGTGGTATTTTTTATTGTGATGAAACTTTTGATAACATGGTAAAAAAGCAACTGAAACATTTTAAGCATATACGTGTAATATTTTATTTTTTATTTAAAGTGCCTATTCTGTCTTGCTGAAATACTGATTTCATGACACAGAAAAGCTTTTCTTTTTCTTAAGTTCTGCTCTTATGAGAGTGACTACAGAATAAGAAGCTGATATTAGCCGGTGAATTATTCAGGTCGTCTGTTTCACCAGACGTGCCACAGCTTGCCAACTGTCACTGGAGCCTCCTCACTTTTCACACTGACTGTTTCTGCTGCGTTTTTCAGTGCTGGCAATATCTGCAAACTGTTAAATGTGTTGTTCTATCGAAGCGTTGGAAAACCGTAGCGTCCTGCTTTTAGCTAGCTGCCCTTCGGTGCACCACAAATTTCCAGAAAGAGGCAGCTGTTGCACTTCTTTCTGGCATCTCGTGCAAAACGGACAGTTAAGTGGAAACGCAAACTGCAACTTTTTCAAACTTCCTTATACTTTGATTCATGCTAGTTTCCGTAAGGTGACTTCATACCGTTTTAACAGAAAAGATGTCGTTGGTACCTGCCCACCGGCGCCAGAGTGATAATAAAACCTGTGGCCAAAAAAATGGTGCGAAACAAAAACAGGCAGCATATAAAGGAAACTGGAAGCAACGGGTGGAGGGGGGGCAACACTGCATTGCACCATGCAACAGGAGAAAACTATTTACTTTTTGTTTACCTCATTAAAAAGACTCGAAACTGCAAGAATGCTATGGAGAACTTTTTTTTGTGACATTTCAAAACTAAATTATTTTGGTTACCGATTAATCGACTATTCTAACCATTAAATGATTAAGCAGATCAAAAAAGTGGCACATTCTACTGATTTTTTACCTTACCACTTAAGCCTCTTTTATATAAGAAATACATTAAAATATATTAAAACAAATAATAAAATTCCTTTTCTTAAATTAAGAAAATAAACATGTTATTGCCTAAAATGCAACAAAATAACATTCTTTGAATGAATTTGAACCGGGTGAAGCAACAACTACACCATTTGAACAGTTTTGGGTAAAATATATTTACAAAGATGTTTTCATCTTAAGCAAATGCTTTGTTCAGTAGTCTGTACGCTTCTGTTAACGATTAATCGATTTCTAAATTTGCTAATGATAATTTCTTTAATCGATTCAGCACGATTAATCCGATTAATCGTTTCAGCCCCACAAGAGTTATGACAACACTTAACTTCCTTTTGGGATAAAGTAAGTTTTACTTTTTTATTGAAATGAATTGGAAAGAGGTTCAAGGCAAACTGCAAGCTTGCATTAAACAAGACAAGGACAGGGGAAGTTTAGTCACTGTGTAAAGTTTTTCTGCACCACTCAGAGAGAAGGCAACGTCGAGCCGGACCACAGCAGCAAACAGAGGGAAGGTGGCAATAAAAAGAGTGAGCTGCAAAGAAAGGCTGCATGAAGGTCAAGCCTTTTTTCATGTGCAGAAGATAATTGCAGAAACTTGATAAGAAAAAAGGTGAACACGTCGTCAAGGAAAGACTTATTTTGTGCCTGTGTGCGCTTTCAAAACTGCCCCTTGATCTCTTTCTGTTTGGTAGCTTGACAAATGAAAATGAAAGGCTGAGTTCAAAGTAGAAAGCAACTCTGCACAAATTAGCACGAGGAAGCTAATGTCCAACAACTCGTCTTTCACCCTCACTTATTTACATTTTTTCTAAAGCTCTCGTTTTTGAGCCAGCCTCAGTAGAAATGTGCACATCTGGTTCAGCTGGAGGTTCATAGGTCATGTTGTCTCAGCGCTGCAGTCGCCATGTGGCAGCCACCTGTAGCGTCAAGCTAGCATCTGAGATAAGAGGCGGTGAGTGCCAGGGACTTTCCACCGCACACACCGCGTGTGTATGCGTGTGTGTGTGGTGCGTGAACATGCACATGAGAGCGTAACAGCTTCTTTTTTTTTCTTCTCGCTCTGCGTTGCATGTGTGTCTACACGTGGAGAGTGAGCATACATACAGTAAGCGCAAAATGAACTGAAACTGGGAAGCAGAGGCCATTCTGTAATTGTGTGCATCGGAAGCTTTACATGCATGTAAAAAAACTGAAACCCCCCCAAAAAAACAGCAACTATTGAAGGACAACAGTGCAATATCATGCACAGAGCAATTAGAGGCCCGATGCAAACCTAAAATAAAAGAATCCCGTGGCATATTTGGAGATTTTCCTACCTCATCTTACCCTCCATTAGATACTTTATGGGGTTTTTTTTGCAGCGTTTTGCAAAATTATTTCCACTTCTTCCCTTGTGACCACAAACCAAAATAGATTTTATCGGTGGCTCATATGTTGGACTGAAATAAAACAGAGTACAATTGAGAAGTTTTATTAGATAAAAGTAGAAAATCATTGATTTGTTTTGATCTATAAATAGCATCTCAGTCACAGCTTGTCGACTTCTCAGAACTGATAAAGAGTTTCTGAAAGGAGTTGGAGATCTGGGGGAGTTTCTCAGCCATAAATCCCAAATTTCCTCATCATGATCCTTTTGCCCACTTCCTTATCACGCCTGCCTCGTGACACCTTGTCACGCTGGGAAACACACCGATCGGACTTGGGAGTGTTGGAAGAGGGTTTTTAGGATGTTTTCACCATGCTCTTTTATTCCTGACCCAGTTGTTTTGACGGTAAACAACACCGTCCCTGTACTTTATGCAGAATTTCACGTTGTTCTCTGGTGGTTTTCTTGGAGAGAATCAAGTTGAGAAATCATCATGTCTGCAGATGTGCGCACGCAAACCGCTGGAACCCTCAGCTCTGAGGATGTTTGATGCCATTTTGTCGCAAAGCGGCGAAGGCTCCCTCTCTGCAAAAGCCGCTGCTAGTGAGTTCAAGCACATTCATAAAAACAACAAAAAATACATTCACCAAAGGTGCACTTGCACTTTGGCAATGAAATTTGGTGCAGCTGAAATCCAGAAACTGATGCTGCAATGCATTGGACACAACCTCATTTTAGTTCCATACCCTGATGTTAGAGAGAGTGAGGAGCCGCTCGCTGCAGAGACTCTGTGTGTTTTTAAGCCCACAAAGGAAGCGCAGACTAAAAGGGGGTGAGACTGAGCCCAGGCAGCGCTGGTGCTGGAAATCCCCTTCCCTCAGCCTCAGCGAGTCTGCGTCGTCTTAGGCACTCTCAGCCTCGCCGAGGCCCACATCAAAGGGCTGCTGCTGTTCTCATCAACCCACCCCGCTCCAACCCACCACCCATCTTCTTCTATCTGCTTCTTTAACCCCCTCTGACTTCTTTTTCCATTAATACACGTCCCGTCTCTCACACTCTGGCAGATGTTTCTTAAAGAGCCGCTGACCCTCGATGACCTCTGGCGTCCCTCCTGCACGCCCGAACCAGGTGGGTGCAGAAAGGTCCCTGCAGGGCAGAATGTCTCCAAGTAAGGTCCGAGTCACTCTACATAGCAAAACTTTCAATCTTACCAAATATCTTGGTACACTCGAAATAAGACAAAACTAGCTGATGAGTTCATTTTCAGCAAGATGCATTAGCTTGTTTTAAGTCAATAATCCTTAATATCGGTGAAGATGTACTAGTTCCACTGGCAGATTATCCCACTTATAACAAGACATTTTTTGCCAAGTTACTCTATTTAGTCATTAGCGATCATCAGGCAACTTTCTAAGACAACTGGTTGCACTCAGAGAAAAGCTTAGTTTGCTGCACCTTTCAGTTTTTTATTTGTAAAAACTGTTTTGAATCATGTATAATATTCTTTCTGCATCACAGTTGTACACCACTTTGTCTTTGTCTTTCTCATGATATTCCAATGAAATATATTTGTGTTTGTGGTTGTGACAAAATATGCAAAAGCTCAAGGGTGTGGATACTTTTGCAAGCCACTGTATAAGTGACATAAACTGCCAGTGGAAGTAGTACTTTTTCATCAAAGTTAAGGAATATTGACTTACCTACAAGCTCCTTTATCTTACCGAAAAGTTACTTATGAGTTAAATTTGTCTTATTTCAAGTGTACTGGGACATTTGCACTAGAAACTAGAGCAAAAATACTTTAGTAAGGTTTTGTGCTTTTGCAGCTTAAAGTGAATAAATTTATCAAAACCCCCCTCTGTTGTCATTCACAGATCAGATGAAGCAGCACATATGGTAGTCAGGTGGGCTGGAGAACATTTTTAGTGCTTGTGGTTAGACCTCTATAAAACCTCTGACTAAATCTGAAGTGAAAATGTTGCTTCACTTAACACCCTTTAATCCCAGCCCCCACGGATCAAAACCAACAAAAATGTCAGGTATGCACCAAGCAGCGGAGAACTCGAGTGCGACACGTGGACACTCTGAAGGCGGACGGGGGCCGATAAAAACGACCTCTTCTAATGCATGCAGATGCAGATGCAGATGCAGATGCGTAGCCGTGTGATCGTGCATGCACGTGCCTGCATTCAAAGCTCCGGTGACGGACCGGAGGACTCACAAGGAATGGCATTGTGAATCCTCAGACTCCGGATTTTCCCTCGTAATCAGGGATTGTCCGATGACTGCCATGTGTCTCACACTTCCTGGACGCTGCACCAGTTGGTCAGTCAGTTTCCTTTCTGGTGTTCCACTTTGTGGGGCGAGATATACACACCAGCGAGGGGTTTCTCCCACTCCAGGGGAACCTTTTTTGCCTTTGTACTTGAAGTGGAAGGAAATAGGTCAGAGGTTTCCAGGCCTGTCTAAACCAGGGGCGTCCAAAGTGCAGCCGTTTGACTTTGGCTGTTTTCGTAGACTCGGTTCAGTTGGAGACCAAAATTGCAACATTTGTTACATTTTCAGCTGCTGAGGTTCTCTTTCACACTACATTGTGTCAAACAATTCAAACCCCTCCTCATCTGTGGTGGTGCTGGACCAAGAACCACTGAGACAAAACAACATGAAAACCTCTGAAGACAACACTGAGAGCTACTTCCTTCTTCACGAAATGTTAACAAAAATGGAGTGGCGTCAGATTTTAGATTTTGTTTTCTTTTGTTGTTGGTGAAAGACCACAAGCCATTTCTTCCATTAACGCTAGAATCTCGAGTTTGTTTTGGTTGTAGTTACCCAAAATGCCCTGCGCTATAGCACAGTTGCCGCTTTTGGAACGATATCTGGTATGCTTGGCGTTCGCATATGCATTCTAAAGAGTTCACTGCAACCAATCCGAGACCTCGGCTTTTTAGGTGAACCAGACTTTTAATTAGTCTCAGACTATCAACTGACTTAGAAACAGATGGTAGAGAACCCAAATCTGTTTTTTAATGCAAACATTTTGTAAGGAGAGTGACCCAAATGCTGTTCTTATTGCTGAAAATAGGCGGAATAGTTTTCTTTCTTTTTCATCTGAGCCTAAAAGAATTTGCAAACTGCATGTCTTTTTTTTTAGCAATGTGAAAAACTTAAGTTTTGGACTTAGGATTCCCTTTCCTGCAGAAAAAAAGACACTTCTTTACGTGTTTACAGATGAGCAGTGAAAACAACTGCTATAATTTTTTTGTACTATATTACTATATATGCGTGTATATTTACACACAGGACACCTTGCTTGGAGTGGATAACGCGGGACCACGATGAGTTTTCCTAGCTAAGACTATACTGCCCTCTTGTGGGCTGGTTGCGGTACTTGCCTCTTTCACAACATGCTGTGAAATCTTGCTTTGTTGAATCTGAGACTAAAAGATCTGACAGCATAAAACTATGGCTGGTTTGATTCTGTATTGCTGAATAATCGTATTAGATTAGACTAAAACAATCGATTAACCTGGACTAAACTGGATTTAAAATTGGATTCTACCCTGTTTGTTATAAATATTGCCTATATTTAAACGGTTTTATACCTTTGCTTTACCAGTAAAAGACCTTTCGTGAAAGGCAGCAGCACACGTCATACAGGACATGACAGAAAGCATAAGACATTACCTAATAATAAGCACCGGCATGACACTTATGTTGGAACATTCAGCGTTAATTTTGTTTGATTTTCTTCATATAATTTTCATAAAAAAATAAACAGAAAACTAAAAAAAAATATTTGCGTTGTGGTCAGTGTGTGGAAAAATAATCCATGTTTTTTATATATATCTATATATAATTTAAAATCCAGAAGGGCTAGCTTAGGGCTCACACTAAGCACTGCAAAAAGATGAAAGGAAAAAAAAAAAAAATTCAGAAGGGCGTTTTTTTTTTTTTGCCCAGTGGAAAAAAAGAGCAGGTGCATTAGCGCCATCTAGTATCTATCAGGGCATGTCTCTGAATTTATTTACTAAAGATGTGACTTCTGAAAGCTACAAGTCAAGTTTTATCCTGGTATTTTTATAATTTTAGTCTCGTAATTTTATGACTTTATTTTTTTTTTATTAGTATGTCCCTAATCCTCTGGGACATACTAATATATTCCAGAGGATTAGGGAGTTAATTCCTATGAATTTTATTTGGGGGTATGAAAGCACCCGGGGGCTAAAACAATGCGTCTTCCTTTTTCCATTGAGGCTTCCTCAAAAAATACAATAGTAGAGTTTATTCATTTGCAAATACCAAATCTTAGATTGAGACCGCAGTGACGGTGCCTCAGACTGTGAGAGCAGAAACAGAATAAATATGTACATAACTCTAAAGTATTGAAACACAAAAACCAAGCAAACATGAAGGATTTCATTAACAAAACCATGGATGATGTATGGCGTTCACAGATTTCACTGCTGCTCATAAACAAAAACACAAATCTACAACATCCAGCTTAGAAACTTGTCTTATTTCAAGTTTACTATTTTCAGCAGAAAGTAGACCAGAAATACTTGGTTAGATTTGGTGCCTTTGAAGTGTTTATTTTCTGGAGACGAAATGCAAAAATGGCATCATGTTCTTCAGACTTATCGGATAAATGCCTAAGATCAGCCATAGTGCAGCTGATTATCCAAGAGGAATGTTCCTGCCCTGTGTCCATTTGCGTCCTATTACCATAAAGACAGGTGAGAAATGCATATTTATTGAATATGACTGTATATAGCAAGAAGACTTTGGTGACGCACAGCAGGAAGTTGGATTCTGTATGCCGTCAACCTAGAACAGTTGTTCACATACCTAAACGAAACATGCAAAGACTTCAGCCAGTCTTTGAAGGAATGGTTGGGGCATCATTGCAGGGATGAAGAGGGAAAACTCTGCAGGGATACTAATTTTAATATCCCATACGTTTTGCCCGAGGCTCAACAAGATGGAGTCCATCTTTAGTAGAAGTTGAAAAGTTAGCAAACCAGTGGGATTTGCCAGTGGTTGAGGCGCTAACCGCTAGAAGCAACACGAATCAGTAATGTGGTTCTCTCTAGTTTATGCGTTTGAACAATGAAGGAAACAAGCGACGACTGTACCGAAGTGTGTATGATGTGAATTCTAATTTTAAGGCTATGTCATTTTTTTTTCCTACCCTCAACATGGAAAAAATATCTATTTCTATAGAATGCATCACTATGTCCGTACCAGAAAACTAATTTAATTAAAAAAAAAAAAAAAAAAGACAGAAAGTTCTTGCTTAGAGCTGTAGAAGCCAGCAAGGCTTTCAAAGCCAGTACTGTGCCTATTGTTTGACCGTGACTCACTAGAGAATGGAGTTAAAGCATCACTGCCTGTCCACAGCGGTGAGGTTAGGACTGCTGAGGAGGTCGTTCTGGCACACAGAAACCCAAGCTGCACTCAGAATGGATTCATTGTACAGCGGGCGGACGGGGTCCCTGACCTCAGGGCAGTCTGCGCACACAGTGACACAGCCTCTTTTGTTACCACTGACAAAGCAAGCCCTCACATCAATCATACTGCATAACAGCACTAAGTCTTTGAACAAGCACGCAAGCGAAGCATGGCTGAGACGAGTGACATTGGTAAAATAAAGCCCATGTCTCCATGCGAACAGTGTGTCTGTAGGTTTCGGCAAATCAAATTTAAGACCATATAAATGCTGCCTTGCATGGATTTTAAGAAAAATCAAATACAATCAAGCAAAACAAAAACTGAAATTCCCGGAGGTCTTTGTGATTCTCTCACACTACATACAAATTTTTACAGCCTACACCCCA
Organism: Girardinus metallicus; assembly: GCA_903067095.1. Classification (NCBI taxonomy): domain Eukaryota; kingdom Metazoa; phylum Chordata; class Actinopteri; order Cyprinodontiformes; family Poeciliidae; genus Girardinus; species Girardinus metallicus. Next base: position 35,083 of record CAEGAE010078549.1, read on the forward strand.
ATAGTGCTAAGCTAAAGTGGTTGTTTTATGAGGGCTTTTTTTTGCACATAATGCGCCTAGCTTTATATGGGTTAGCAACAGAACTGGGCCAGTGGTGTAAACAAACGTCGGTCCGTCAACCGGTGATAAAATTTGCACTTAACCCGTGACAGACGCAGAAAAGCTAGCTGGCTAGCTAGCTAGCATGAATATATTAGCAGCTAGTTTCTGGTAGCTTTGACCGCCTCGAGTAACAGAACGCATTGAAGATGTCTGCGCGCGACTCAAGCATACGATAAAATAATCCTGCCACGACAATATTTACGATATTAATGTAACCTCTTGGATTTTGCAAAATGATGCCGTGAGCTGATGAAATTTTGTCAGAATCGGAAATTTAGCAAATTAATACATTTATTTTTGAAGCGGCAGCTTTTAAGTGTTGTGTCCGTGGTTGTAAATTGATTTGAGGACGCTCAGTGTGAACGGCTAACATGGGACATGTTGAATGCGATTTGAAGTTATGACCTGCCCAGATGTAAAGGAAGTCTAAGCTAAATCTGATGTAAAGAATCTCTTTTTGTAAAGATTAATGTGTTCAGACACTGTCACTGATTTGTAAATACAAATAAAACATTAAGCACTACTTACATTTCTTTCTGAATATAAGACATTTTAAGATTTTAATTTTAGACACGTGGAGATGTGCAGACAACTGTCAAAACTAAAAAAAAAAAAAAGAGTCATGGGTACAGAAAAAAAAAATCAGTTAACAGTTTATTGTCATGTTACAAAAACAATAGAAAATGTTCAAATTAACAGCTCAATAAGTTAAGAAAATAAATAAGTGTAAAAAACTGCTTACAAGTGGTTAAAAATTTAACTTTGTAGGTCCTTAAACAGACTTAGTGTCATAATTTGTTTACCCATAAGATTACACAAGATTATTTTAATGTTCACAGTAAATAAGGCAGATGAAACGGCAACACACAACCCTTACACCCACTTTTCACTATTTCTTTTTTCATTTTTAGCTAAATGTTAGCCTACCCTGTGGCTAAAATGTAGCCTCCATTTAATCTGCTTAGTGCTTCCACAGACAGTGAGTGCAACACGAGCCTGAACATGTAATATTAAAACACGTCTACATACAGCATGCATATGGACACAAGATGAAGGAATGTTAAAATGGCCAGCTCTTTGGTGCAGCCGGGTGGATCCAGGACATCAGCGCTAACAGACGTAGACACGAGCAGCTGCTAAACCTTGAATTTGGTTAACGTAAACCGTCCGCAGGGACATCGGATCACGGTTAAACAGATGCTCAGCCCACATCCGGCACTGGCTGTATGGGTGGTTTAGGCACTGCGTGTGGTCAATCTGAGGCACAGGGGAGCAACACTTTGTCCTCCCTGTATAGCATAGAGTGGAGGGTTGCCGCAGCAACATAACAGTGACATTTATTTCTTAAAATCTGACCTGTGTTTAAAGGTTTCTGACTTCCCACATTGACGCGCCCCCACCTGTCCGATCCGATCTGCCCATTAAGAGCCGTGTTATACACAAACCAAACAGCTTGGTGATGTTCTTTTCTTTACTGACGAACAAACACTAAAATGTCCTCTCTCCGAAAGGGTTAGGTGGCGCTGACGATAACCGGCACGGTGATCGTGTTCGGAGCCACCGGATTCTCGTTCTCCAGCTGATAGGTCGCGTCAGGGCGAGCAGAAGCCGCCTCCTGCGCGTCCGCCGATGCGATTGGCTCGCCCTTTGCTTCCTGACATTGCAGCTGGTCGAAGGTCCGCTCCGCTTCTTCTGACAGCCGGTTCTCCTCCGCCTCCTCGTCTTTCTGGAGGACGCAGGCAGGAATACTGTTAGGATGGCTGAGACACAACAAACGAAGACAGCATTTTTTCAAAGCGCTCCGGCGTCACCTCTTTCTTTATCCTGTTGAATTCGTCAATGGCGTACTGGTACTTTGCCGATGTTATCCCGAACAGGGATGCCATCCTCTCCCCAAGATAGTCGCATGCTGCAATATAAAACAACTAAATGTTGACAAAACACAAGCTCCCCGCACTCGTCCTAGCGTCATTTACGCTAGTCCGCAAAATGGCGACAGCAAAAGTTGGGAGAAAATGCCAATCAGTGGGCTGTTCAGCAATGATTGAATACATTTATTTGGAAATGGTATCTTCTGTTGAGCATCAGTGTACACCTAATCACAATACTTGGACCTCTTTGGAATTCTGCACTTGAATATTACCCAAAGTATGAAAAAACTAAAACTGCTAATATGACCACTAAAAACTAAACGGTGAAATAACTAATAAAAATTAGCAAACGCACTCAAAAGACTAATTAAAAGTAAATGAATCAGACAAACAAAATGCCACAACAAAATAAAACTTAACCATAATTAAAACCCAAAACTATTAAAACTCTGGTGTGGTTATGGCACCAAAACTGACTTTTGCCCAAGGCCCTACATCTTCCTAAATCCACCCCTGGCCTTGGTTACAAGCTGATTATAAAAACCCCCGTTCACAATTAAGAAAGGAACATCTCGGTTGTATTATAGCCACTACAAACCTGAGATGGTGGACGTGGCAGCTCTCCACATGTGGAACCAGAAGTAAGGCCCCCAGGTCATCTTGGACTGCAGCACGAACAAAAAGTTACCCTCAGCTTCACACAAACAAAAGGTTACGACCCGACCCTCCACCGCTCCTCACCCTCACCGCATCGACCGGAGGGGACAGCAGGTCCTTCCGCTCCGCCTCCGGGTCCTCTGGCTCCTCTTCGTCGGTGCTGTACTCCTCCATGGTCTCCCCGCTGGAGAAGTGGATGATGCGGCGGGGAGCCTTTTCCTTCGGCTCCGTCCTCTGGCCCAGCTCTCCCAGCTCAACGCTCTCAAACTCCCTCCCCGGGTTCGGGCTCTGACCCTGGGAGGACATGACAAGCGCGTCCAGGCAAATTCAGTAGTAATATTTAATCAGAACCCGTCCGACATGACACAGCTGCGGCTAAATGTTGACAAGCCCCGAACACCCGGAGGCATCAGAAACCGATAAACACACCGTGAGCGGCACACTGGTCAGGCTAGAAGAGAAGCAGCGACACTCTTACCTGCCCCGTGTCCATGCCCCGTCCTAAAGACACGTTGACATTGGCGAGATACAGAGAAACGTCAGCCATTGTTGCCGTCTTCTTTGTATCTCTGCAAGCTGCGCCGACACTTACGTCAAACCCGGAAGTACCGTACGTAACGCCCATACCGTTACGTTAAAAACAGCACCTTTTGACAAAACGCTTGCATCTTTTCTCATTTGAAACAATATTAAAATAAACTATAATGTAAAATATACAAATAGTTTTGATATAACTATATTACATTATTTATTTGTACACCCGAAACGTAGGTTCCGTCGCGGGGCAGGACTTGAAAGCATTACAGAATATTACAGTCCTTTAAAAGTTGTCCAGCTGTTTATCTGCAGCAAAACGTAAAGAATGAATCAGCTTTACTTAGTGATTTCTTATGGAAAGCCAAGTTAAATGTCACAGAAAACACTCAGACCTGATTACTGCTACAGATGTATTCAATAAATTAAAATATTGAAAAGTCAATTTATTTCAGGAATTTTATTGCTAAGTGAAACGCATTATATACATTAAAGGTCTGTTAATTCTGATGGTTATCTGCTTACAGTTAAGAAAAACATGACATTTTAAATTAGAATATTATATCAGACAGATATAAAAAATACAGATAAGGAGCCTCAAGTGAAAAGTAAGTTTCATACCTGCTTAAAGGCTACCAATCTTCAATATATTATTATATTCATATTCTAATTGAATGAATATCACTGTAATCTAATCTTATTAGATTAGATTAATAAGATTAATACGTTTAGCCTACTTGCAGCAAGTAGGCTAAACGGTCTTAAAAAACAAACAACATTCCCTGTTCTTAAGAAGTGAAACAAAGTCATTGGCAAAATGACCAAAAAAATAAGTAAAAAGCTGAGATGCAAAATAAGAAAAACCTTCTTGGAGATACAGTTTCCACAGTCCATCAGCGGGTTTGTGCTGTTCTTGTCTCTCCTACTCCTGCTACCTTGGTCCCTTCGCAGGATAGCAGAGAGCAGAAGCTGCTTTTTACATATTTGTGCCTGAAGCAGGTTGTGTCATGAAGCCCTGCTGAGCGCTAAAACATCCCAAGGCAACACAGTGAACCCCTGCGTTGCCCCCGATATGCTCATCAGCCTAAGATGAACGCTGCGTAAAGTTATTAAAATAAGAAACAGCTTGAACGTATAAGAAGGGAGATTGTGTGTGCTTGTGTGGGTTTTTTTTTTTAAGATCTACCAGTAAACAAGTCAACATTTTTTTACTGCAAAGATTTACACAGCCAGGAAAGCCCCTCGTTGGAGGGTACAGCTGCATGGAGAATAGGGCTTACATTTTATTTGCATGTTGTCTCGGTTTTTATTTGCACGTGTAAGTACAGTGAAATAGTCAAGTGGGGAACTCCCCCAGGATTGAACTGATTCTCATTTCTGGCAGTTCGTTGGGCAGCTAAAAGCATAGCAGTAGCTAGCCAACCTCAAAATCAATTGGCATTCAGAACAGTTTTTTTTAATTGGTTATTTGCATATGAAGTCAAAGGGAATAGGCACTGCCTTCTGTAAGATAATGCTGAACCCCAGGGGGAGCTGAAGATGCTTCTAGAAAATATTAAATGGGCAACTGGAGAACGTTTGACCGTCTCTTGTTCAAAATCAGAAATTTACCAGGCGCTCACATCAGAATCAGGATGCCTTCAAAGCCATCGCGCAGAAGTGCAAAAGACAAACAACACAAAACACGGGAAGAGAGGCTGAAAGCGGATTCTTTAAAATGCAATCGCACATTTAGAAAACCTATGTTGTATTGGTAAAAACCCAAAGAGTTAGTAGTCGTTTTGCAGTGGCGTTAGGACCATTTTGGATTGAGAGAAACTGGAAAAGCACAACGCTTAGACTGGTCCGCCATGGACCAAATATCGCACACTGGTCACAGATGCTTTAAGACAGGGTTTGTGATTTGTGAAACTTGTATTTTTTTATGTTCTCACTTTAAACCTACAGTGTTTAAAGTGTAGGTTTAAACACTGTAGGTTTAAACCTACACTTTAGGTTTCAAACCTTTAGTGGTATGAATCAAGATGATTCATACCACTAAAAAAATTTGATTTCAAAATCTATCTATCTATCTATCTATCTATCTATCTATCTATCTATCTATCTATCTATCTATCTATCTATCTATCTATCTA